>JAHQIW010006542.1:0-28843 GCA_019055375.1 Parelaphostrongylus tenuis
CATCCAAACTTGGGGCTAGCAACCAATGTGTCGAGAGATAAAGATCAAAACGAGTACCAGGTTCGATAGACGTTGGGGCGTAGGGCGTCAGACCGCGGCCGAGGGAACAAAAAAAGAGGCGAACGAACCCAAAGAGGGGACCAGTGGGCTCAAAGATGACGTGGACATAGGCCGTCAGACTGCAGGTCCGACTCTGTGTTTCCCGGCTTTGGGAGGTCCGTGGGGGCCGAATTCTGAGTAAGACATACGGCGACAATCGCGGGGAGCTGGGGCTGCGCGAGGGCAGCCCAGGGATACGTCCGGGTCTGTTGTGCAAGCAGGCGGGTGTCAGCGACGACCTCGTGGACGCGGGTGACAATATGGCGATAGGAGCCAACGCCAGGGATATCCAAAGGCGTGGATGAATCTCGCGGACCCACCGGGCTCGAGCGAGACGGTCCTACCAAGCAACACCACAGATGGGCACCCCGGGGTAGGACGTACCCGGGAGGATGTGCACTTCGCACACAACAGGAGTATGGACAACGGAAAAGCCGAGTCGTCACGCGTACAGAATAAACTACAACTCAAAATAATGTGTTTGTGTGAAAAATTCAAATTTGCACCCGTGACGACGCGCAAGTAATGTTTATTCATTAACCGCTTTGAGATAAACGACAAAAGGTTAGGCGACCTAGAAGAGACACACGGGTTCCCGACAATGCATTATTACGGGATCAATTAAAAGAAGGTATCGATTGAGCCAAAAGTATTTCTATTAACACGCATTGTCATGCACTTTTTTGTGTCGACATTTAATCCTGCTCGAGTCATTTGGGACGGGATTTTCGCCAATGCCAATCAGTTCCGGATCCTACTCACCAAGCCAGTCACAGAAAACGACCAAATGTTTTGTCCCCACGTTCCTGTATAATCAATTTATTGATTGGATTAGCGTCAAAAAGGACTAAAACATATCCAAGTCACTCTTATAAGTGGGAATGATGGTTTGAATTTTCTCACTATTCCGGTAGACAGAGAGCGAACTAGACAATGAATGGAGGATAACGTATTGGACAGACTAGAGAAAAGAAGAAACACTGTAAGGTGTATGGAGAAGTTGTGTTGTACCTTCCTGTGTCGACGCGCAGGTATGACGTAAGAGATCACTGACTCAACCAGGGTACGGAGAGAAAAAATCCTAATACGTGGACAAACTCCAAGGAGTACTCTAAGACCACCTACGCTACAGCTCCCACGTTTTGGTTTTCCGAGTGCACAGTTGTGGATATTTGACGATTGAAGCCATAGTCAGATTGTTTCGTGCAGCTTAACGAACGAGATTTCGCCATAGAGATATAAACGTTCATGAGGGCGTTCATACAGTGGCCGAAGGAGAGAAAGGAAGAAAATACCAGGTGCAAGTACAAGAAGAAAAATGGTTGTTTAATTCGACGCCTTCTGCAACGTGTTGCCGTGCTACGGCCCGAGAAAATTAGTATCTCTTTGGTTGGTTCAGTAGAAGGCGAGAAAGATCTTGACAAAAACAGTACAAAAAGGCTAGCCAGAAGTGGCAATAACACGTCAGGAATTAACGTGGACTATGGAGAAGTAATTACAGATGGGTAACGCTCGATGGTAACACAATAAGAAAACGTGGATGCCAGGGGGGAGGGAAAGACCGTCTTGTCGCTGACTCCAAACAGTGCTGAGGTTGAAACTCCGGACTCAAAGCAATGTTTGAATGCTTTTCATACATCATCAGGCACCCGGCGGAAAAACAGGCATGCATAGTAATACAGTTTAATGTTCAAGTCCCACAGATTCCTAGTCACACTTCAGAATAACAGCTGTAAAATATGAATGTAAGCGCAGAGAGATATGAGAAGAAGTGAAAATGAGAAATAAGGGAGACGAAAAAATTCTTTTGTTTAACACTAGAGAGATCTAGTACTAGTATAAAATCGGATTCTTCAGTAAAAATGCACACATTCCTTGTTGTGAATCTGCGTCCATGAATCCATAGTGTTTGTAGTGGTGTAGGCTAAGTTTTCATGTGTGGCAAGAGAAGTCTATATACCAAGCCAGCGAAGATTAATTAGTGAAGACTACAGACACATTAGTATATGACTCAACTCCCCTTCCAAGACACAACTTCTTACCCACTCGACTGTGGACATATAGAGCGAGATACCGAGCATTCGTTGACAATCAGTTCTCCTCCTAGGAAGCAAGCCTTTCAAGTGTTATATCTTCATAAGAGACGCAATTGGGACATTCGTTCCGAGGTATTGAGTGTGACACGCGGTCAACCAACGATAAGAATGGATGGTATACTGACCCCATTGAAAGTTTTTTTTTTTTTTTGGGATCCTTAAGTTGAGATAGTCCGCCTAATTCTCAATATGGTCAAGTATCACAATAGCAGTGCTTCTCATCACGCACTATAGAACAGACCCGATATAACCTGAAAATACGCTAAACTTCTTTCAGCCATCCACAATTTTTACACACCCCCCCCTCTCATCTCATATTTCCGTCAATTGGGATATATAAAACTTTTAGCCTGAGTGATAAATTTTACTATCACCCGACTTCTCGAGTAAGTTTTCTCGTTTTTACATAATCTCTCCTAAACCTTATTCATTGGTAGGTGATACTTCTCTAAGTGAAGTATTCGGGAGATCTCGCAATTGAAGCTACTAGAAATTATGATTATGGCCTAACAATTGATATTCTTTACAGTATTCTTTCACCAAACTAATGTCTGTCTCTGTCTTCTTCGAATGGCGGCCTAAACACAGCAAATATTGCTTTTTAAAAATAATCCTAGTTGTTCCATTAGTGAGACATTTTACCAACCTACGAAAACAGTTGACTGTTACATGTGGATTGGCATAGAAATTCTTCTATGGGGATGCAAACTGAACACATCGAGGTATACATACAAAAAGATTTTCACTGAAAGTCAATGCTGACCTTTAGTTAAAAAACCGCTAGTGGAGCTGGATTCCATAGACTAATATCAAATTGTTTACTCGAGATATAAGCAAACTCTTGTTCCACCTCTTTAAACAATTTCACTGGTGCATTTTCCCAGTGTTGTTAGCTTCATAAAAATATGCATCTAGGGATGCGTCGTCGCCACTATGAGTGAACCAGTCTTCATACGAAACGCTTATAGAGTCTGAAGTGTTCGGACATTCGTCGTCGTCGTCCTCGCTGAGTCGTCGCTGGAGTCGATGCTTTCGTCTCTGTAGTCTGAATCATTTGGTAAACCACTTTGGTCAGAATTTAGAATTGAGTTACTAATTTCATTGCTCTCAGAACATGTGGTTATCTTTTAGTTGTACCTTTGCTAGGGCGGTATGCTAAGTGTTTGTCGCCGCCACGATATGGACGGGCGACTGTCATACAAACGAGTGCCATAAGCAACAGAAACTTCATTTTAAATAGGTAGTTAATAGAGAACAATTCAATTGAACCTCTTTGATGAAAACCTGGTCAAAATCGGCTGTGCTACATCCAATACGCATGTATGACTAAATGCTATTTTAATTATCACCGTTGGTTAAAGCATTAAAAGTATAAAGAGGAGCCTCCAGGAACTAATAATATCACTGCCGATTTTCTCAGAGCTAGTTGCACAATCTGCATGTACTTTTCGCAAAACATGATATCATATCTTCGAAGGAAAAAAAACCGAAGCCATTGAAGGACAATCATAAATCTAATACCGATGACAGTAGGAATCTTCGCAACTGCCGCTCGTTATGCTTGCTGAGTGTGCTCTACAAGCGCTTTACGAAGAGACGTAGTCTAAGTAGGCTTATCTTAATTGTCGTGTGTGTGAAGTAGAGAGTTGACGGATAAGAGCAGTATTGGTTGTTTGGCTCGCTAAAGAGAGAGTAACGATGACGAATAAAAGATGAAAGAGCAGGAATTTTTTAGTTGATTTCTTGCTGTTAGAATTACAAGAAATACCGTGACCTATGCAATCGACGAAAAATTCGAATGAATAGGATTTCACGCAAGTGTAGAACGTTGACTGAGCTCACCAAAACCGTGATAAAAAATGACAGCTTGTTGACGTTCTTGGATTGATGTTTTTAAACACACTGGTATTTAGAAATACAGCAGGTGTAACCGCCATTCGCAAGCAATTTACTACGTGAATCATTGATTTGTTCTGATTGACATCAAAGTACATTCAGATTACGTGAACGATGGCAAGATCTAATGGCGTAAATTTTGGACTCGACACCAGCTTCTTACCCTGAAATTAGCGGCATACCTCGAAGCGTATGAACAGTAAACGAAGCCTATGAGAGTGATTAGAAAAATTTTTTCCTTGAACATGATGCTTGTAGTAGTGGAGATTTCATGTGATCGCTCATCAGAGATTCCACACGGAGATTCAACGATATGGACAGTATTTATCCAGATGGAGTTTGTTTGCGATGAACCATCAATTATGATGTGATTTTTTGCTCGATTTCCGAATGTCGCTGGGTGATGACTAAGGCAAATGTAAAACACGACTTATTGTAGTATCGCTCATCACTTTTAATAACCAGTGCTATGAGAGCGATTTGATGTTGAGGTTGGGTGGCGAGCTGACTTGGTGTTCATTCGAGTGCAGTCACAGTAATTGTACTCCGTTCGTAAACAGTGGCGCTTTTAAGTGCAAATGAAAAAGTTTGATGTCACCGTATCATTTGTGCGAGCAATGACAAAATATTTTTGGGTATTTTCCTCTATTCAAAACACCTTCTTTGAAGAACTTCCTTTGATAAGCGATTTTCCACTAGATTTTTCGGAATTTATTCGAAGGCTAGTAAAATATCATAGAAATGTTTGATAAAGGTTCTAAATATAGCTTTTGTCGTAAATACTTGGTTTTTTCCCTTCAAAAGGCTGTGAATAAGAAATGGAGAAGTAACATTATCTAAAAATAAACCTTATTGAGCCCTGTTCTATCATATTTGATTATTCATCGACAGAGAAATCCCATCTGCTGCCAAAAAAAATACGAATTTTACTAGAAAACTTCTGCAAAAGCCTTGGAGCAGGCGCCTGCAACCTTTCTTCGTAGATGTCCAAGCCGCGCCAGTCGAAAATGGCGCCGTCAGTAAGGGATTTATTGAGATTCAAACGTCGTTTCAGAGAACACTTGAAACAAACGGTATAATATTTTCAAATTACCAACCAAGAGCAATCGAATGTCACACACTGCCGATCTAATGATTTAATTCACTGACGGTAATCGTGCAAATCGTCCGTCGTCGCCTATTCTCTAAGGGCGATGTAGGAGTCCCCGTGAGAATTGGTTAAGACGAAGGGCCTGCCCCCACTGACGAGGCTGTCAAGGCGGAAACAAGTGCATCGGGTTGTATATGGGCCCAATAACAGACCCATATGACAGTTGGCACAATTAGCAATTATGGGATATATTTCTTGCTCAATTTGTCATATACCATGAGGTTGATGATAAAATCTTCCGGCCACTTTCTGACACGTATCGCCTTGTTCAGAGCGATTGATCATAGTCAGTGCTTTGAAGTTGTTGATCCTTTCTGTGGTCTTTGTGATCGTCGTTGTTCGATTTGGATCTTCGGAGAACGAGCACCGCTTAGCAACATCGACAAACCGAATGTGATGCATCGGCTCTTATCAATCGGCTATGAAGAAGACAAAACACGCTGAAACTTTAGTCGAATACATTTCATATATCAACCTCGTGGTATGTGTCAGACCATACAAGAAACTACTGCTGTTCAAGCCCAAAGTTCAATAAAAGTCGTTTTTTCCATAATGTTGTATAACAAACTTTACTGAAGCAAATCGAAATGGCTTGTGGTCACATGCCCAGCCACTGCTGACTAAGGTGTCTAAGGTTAAGACGTTGCTGAAGCTGCTTCCAGGAATCATCACACCTATTACTTTGAGAATCTACACTAGTACAACTCTCTTGTATTTGGTTGATTTGAAACCTCTCAAAATCGCCTAATGTCTCGGGCGGAACACAATGATCAACAAGAATTTTATGACTTGTTTCATGCTGCTCTCAATACTCTCTTGTAGAAAATCTTTATTAAGACAAGAGAATGTACAAGCGTGTATACATTGAATTCGATATTACATGCGGCTGGCTGGATTCTCCACGGACATTGGTTTTGGAATTTGTAGCTTCTTGCAAGTATTTTGCCAGTTCGGCTATCGTATATTGATCATTTGGATTTCCGGCCAACAGCGAACCTATGATGACAAGACGCTCTCTTTTTCAAACAACTCCTGGTCATCTGCGACCTAACTTTACTTTTTAGGAAGCTATTTGCTCTTGCACTCATTAATAAAGCGTATAACACGACTTGGCACCTTGACGTACACTTGAATATCCGGGTGAACATTTGCGGTAGTTCCATTCAATAACCTTCTTTAACCTACAAACCATGGTATGAAAAGTTAGAAATCGAAAAAATGTCAATTACAAAGCAATGTTACTCCGCTTCTGTGTTACACTGAATAAGAACAAACGGATGATTGAGCAGTGACTTGTGTAGGAATAAAAGTCAAGAGGTCATACACTTTGATGGATTTTTGCTAATGTCATTCCTGGGTATGGTTCTATGCCGTTATTATATATCTTCCAGCACATAATACCTTGAAATTCGCATAAAAAACCGTAGCCATGAGTTGAAAGCGATAGTGTATAGTCTACGTAGCTGAATACGCCCGCTTTCTGGGTGTAGGTGGCCATCTTTAATGTCTCTGGTGCAAGCCATCTAATCGGAACTCTCTTATGCGTATCCATCTAATAAACGGTCTAATAAACGGTGAGACCAAAATCTGAGATTTCTACATGTAACATTAGATGCTGGTGGTTCGTAGTAAGCTTATATTCGAGTAATTCTTGCTATTTCTTGTAAATATATGCGTTTGAAAAGTACAGAGACTGAGAGTCTACCTTATTGTTTCCACATAAACAATTTCTTGCTGCAATATTTCTCTGAAGGACGTTCTTGGCATGTAAATATTCCAATCCCCAAGCTGCCTAAAGTGTTGGAATACAAAGGAAAGCTTAATGCCTGGTGATTGCGATTCTTACTTGCAAAACCATTTCATTCACTATCACTACTACCACTATCACCATGATCACTATCACTACCATGACCACCACTATCATCCCAGTCACTGTAATGATCATCTGTCAAAGCACAGCACAATAACACAAGCACAATAATTGTGAATGAAATCACAATAAAGCTGAAATGATTTGAAAAGAGGTAGTTGATCACAGTCATACTGTTTGAAAAAGCATTGAGAAACATAGGTGATCACATAATTTTTGATGGAGAAGATTGTATAACATTGCTCGAAAATTTTCTAAATACCGTATCATGTTGAAACAGCAACGAAACTACTGTAGCAAAACTTCTTGTCGTTCAGCAATTCAAATGAAACACTGGTTTGCAAGCACACAAAAGTGCTGTAACACGGAACTGCTCGATCACAAAACTGCGTTTCAGATCTACTGAACGTTCATAAAAGATTCCTAACAGGATCTTCTTCTGTTTAGTCCGCTCCGAGGTGTTAGTAGTATTATTTATTGAATATCAGCGAAGCATATAACAATACAGTTAATAATGCAGCACGAATATTACAACAGTCGTGGTGGCCTACGTTTCGGCAAGGTTCGCCATCTTCAGAGCCTGGAAGGTCAAATTGATTCGCAAATTATTAAATCAAAGGCCTTTCATAACCCTAGTAGAAAATGTAAGAGACAAATTTGTGGGTCGCATAGGAAAACTTCATTTCAGAAACACTCACCGCTTAGAAGTTTCAGGTCTTTTAATTAATCATTGAAGACCTGCCACTTGGAGTCTGTGCAGATGTGAGACTGTGCCTGGCTCAGGTCGGAAATATTAGCCTGAGATATGGTGCTAGGTCACGCGTTATTACGAGGCATTCCTCTTTGCGGTTCATTTTTGGGCCTTTGCTATGTATCCAAAAGGCTTCCAGAGTTTTACGCGTAGATGTTCTCGATTCCTGTGCAAGGACCGTGAATTTAACGTCAAAATCTGCTCCTTCGTGCTTCTGTTTCTTATGCGTGCCTAGTGGGGTTTTTGGATTGGAATTACGTTTCCCAGCTAGGTGCTCTTTTACGCGGATGCAGAGTGATGTACCCGTTTCGCCAATATACTCATGCCCGCATGCCGCGTAAAACTCTGGAAGCCTTTTGGATACATAGCAAAGGCCCAAAATGAACCGCAAAGAGGAATGCCTCGTAATAACGCGTGACCTAGCACCATATCTCAGGCTAATATTTCCGACCTGAGCCAGGCACAGTCTCACATCTGCACAGACTCCAAGTGGCAGGTCTTCAATGATTAATTGAAAGACCTGAAACTTCTAAGCGGTGAGTGTTTCTGAAATGAAGTTTTTTCCTATGCGACCCACAAATTTGTCTCTTACATTTTCTACTAGGGTTATGAAGGCCTTTGATTTAATAATTTGCGAATCAATTTGACCTTTCCAGGCTCTGAAGATGGCGAACCTTGCCGAAACGTAAGCCACCACGACTGTTGTAATATTCGTGCTGCATTATTAACTGTATTGTTATATGCTTCGCTGATATTCAATAAATAATACTCCTAACACCTCGGAGCGGCTAAACATAAGAAGATACTGATTTATCTATACTATGCCGAGGTTAATAGATAGTCGAACCTGAGATTCCTAACAGGGTCGATAAATACATCGCTGACGGCGCTTTCGAGTTTCACTTCGCGAAACAGACGAGGCAGAATTTAGTGTTTTTGCTTTAAAAAAGGCGATACTTTCAATGCTCAATACATGCTTACTGAATCCAAAAAGGTATTTTTCTGTTAGACGACGACAAAAGAATATTCAACCCCATTCGCTGCACAAGAACTATTCATAAGAGTGTTAGTAATCATTTGAAAGCTTAAATCTCTGGCTAGCTTGGTACGTTGATTTCTAAGAAAGCCTTTCATGAAGCGCTCTAATGAGAGAAAACTTTTGAACTGCATGCACGCGTTATGCTCACAAGACACAGCTCTTTCTTTAGACCATTAGCAACCATCCGATAGCGTAGAATTAAGTATTCCAACACTGCGCTTTTTTTGGAAAAGCCGCTTCTGTGCGGTGTGTAGCAGGAAAAGCGATTGATTCACATGCACTAGAAAGTGTTCTTTGACCGAGCCACGAGCTACGGGGTGGGGTGCCGGGTGCTGGCACGATCATAGGTCGATTTTCGCTTTTACAGGTAATATCAAAGTGCTAATTCTGCTATTCAGTTATGGATTATTTTCCGTTCAAATCTGAAATTAAAAGCTTTTTCCTACACGTTCATGTGCTTTTCGTGCTACTAGCGAAGTAACAGGTGAATTGTGCTACCGACGTGAAAACATAATTTTACTTTGAATTTGAGAGCGTTATAAAAAGATGTTTTTGATCTGGCCACGCACGGCCACTAGCCAGAGATTAAGCTCTCGAATAAATACTAACACTCTTGTGGATAATTCTACTCCAGCAAAAGACAACGAGTATTTTTTGTCACCGTCCAACAAAGAAAGTCCAGAAAAATTTCGATAAGGAAATGTGAGAGAGAGTGACGGCTCCAGTTTCGCTTTTCACGTCTGCTATGGCTAGAATTTCATTTGTATAGTAAAAAATTCCAGGACATAACTTTCAGTCCGCTTGAGACCCAGCCTTTTGTAAAGAGTTCTTCGAAGTCGGATATTCAATCCATAAAACGCTGCACAGCAACAAGTAAACTGGACAACGATTTTTCGACGAATACTCTGACAAAACTATTAAATTAAATGTCAAATACAATCTTTATTGGCTGCTGATCGCTGAGTAAATAATTATAGCGATGCATATAAAAGTCAGTTTGCAATGACACGATCCAATAAAAAGGGTCAGCTACGCTGGGATTCAATAGATCGTGAACGATTAACGCCCACTTACCTGTGACTTTTCATCGCACTGGATTCAGAATCAGTTCAGTAATCAGTAATCCAGTTTTGATGCAGTTAACGTTTTTTTGAAAATGGTCGTTCTAGATTTTGGTTCATATGACAAGAAAAAGAGCAAAAATATGTAGAACACTCGAAACAAACGTTTCAAAAAATTAATTCACAGCTTTTATATTTGTGTACAAAATTACGATTATGTACAAAAACGTGGGAAATGTTGTAAAAGGTTTTAGCACCGTATCGAGATGGACGCTTACAATCCTCGATACCACGAGATTATGAACAAAATAAATACGGAGGATCTAGTCTTGTTCAGAAGTGGGAGAAGGAACTCTCTCAACTTTTTTCTCAGTTATATGTCTTCTGATTCTTTTGCAGAAGTTTTTCTCACTTGATGAGAATGTAGCCGTCTTATGTATTTTGACTTCAAACTGACGAAGAAATGGACGGCACTACTCAGAGCTTTACTTAATACGTCGGGAAGTTTACAGACTCCTTAGAATATGTTCAGATCCACAAAGAATTATTTATCTACAACAATAACTGAGATGTGGGAGGGAAACACGACAAGCACGTCACATGTGGTATTGTAATTAGAGGTTTGCAATTCAAAACGATACTGCTTTTGACCCTGTGATGTCATTTTGTACTAAATTCAAACGAGAAACTGTCAGCCAGGTGCTGATCTCCTGTCTATTATATTATTATAATTGATTATCTAATATCCAGTACCTGCCAGCGTGATTGGGCTCAGTGTCGAAAAGCAACTATCTGGGTCAGGGCCGTTGACGACCAGTAACTGAAAGATAGATCAGCTGCAGCGCGCAGAAAGAGTGGTGAGAAAACAGGCTTCAGTAGTGCAACGGGTTAGAGCACACACTGCCGGATAGAGTGAGATATGGGTTTCAAGTCCCGCCTTATGTGAAAGTCTTGCACATCACTCAACATCAGAAGATTTCTTCCCTTGTTTAATATCAAGCACGAAAATTTATGCGTTCAAAAATAATGCTTCGAAGAATACTTGATAATGCTTCGAAGAATACTTGATTACTCTTACTCTTGATTGATTGAGAATACTCTTGATTGTTTACATAGACTTCGAAACAATGGTAATCTGATGAATGATAACATGTTTGAGCCTATTGTGAGGTCTGGTATGGGCAGTTTACACAGTGCTAGATAGGCTCTAGCTTCGTCTTTCAGACTTCTTTGCCAGCATAGTATCCCTTAGCTCAGTCAATCAATTGTTAATGTACCCCTACATAATGGAGTCGACTCCGAATAAAATATTACAAAGAGATCGACTTAACCGAGAGATATTGTGCTACTGAAGAGTCTGGAAGGACGAAATATGAGTTTGTCTACTACTGTATAACTATGTATAACTATCTGTGCCACACTTCGTAACAGGCTGAAACATGCTATGTTATCAGATTAGCTTTGAAGAATATCCCAAAGTATTTTAAGATTGCACTATACAGTAAAGAAATGAGTTCAAACAAAGTATTGTCTTTCCAAGGCGTAATGGCGACATTGACATTCTTCGTCAGTGTCTTATGGTAGACGTCCATCCTTTTGCAAACGCAAGCCTTGTACTGACTATGGAAATGGCAGTTTAGTGTCATTCAGTTAGGAGTTCATAAACCTCTCCACCTTTGCTTCTTCTCCTCTTTATTCTTCAATCATTACAAAGACAAGTTGTTCTACGAGTTGAAATAACGCCAAGTGCTCTGTGCTTCAAATGCTCACTCATTAATTTGGCAACGTTATAAGGCTTTGTACCACTTCGTAGCTGAAAGAACTATTTAAAGACAAAAAAGAATCAGAAAGAATCGCATTTCAGCGTCTTGAACCACTGAAAGCTCCACTCTTTCAAATGTCTCTCTGCTTTTTTCAATCGTTACGTTCGTATCATCATTTCTTGCCACAACTATACAGGCAAGAAGACATTTGACGTCTTCTCGTTCCCATATTTCAAATTGCTGTTCATATCCGACATAAAAAACGTGATAGTATAACATACCACTGTTTGCACTACAAAGCACGATTCGACCAATCACAAGTGGTAGTTCTAGACGCAGCCTTTTATGCTCCTCCTTGTTATCAAACCTTACCGTTTAGTCTTACTCTTTTACAGCGTTTCATTAACTGCATCATGCATATGACTTCACAATATCGAGGTACGGAGCTGTGTTTCTTGAGAATGAATTTCATGCTCAGCAGGTGGACAGGGCTCAAAGAATAAGTTAAATTTGATCAATGGAATCATCAACTTCACCTACAATGATAACTGAAATATGAGAGGAATTGTATAAACGCGCTACATGTAGTATTGTGGTCTAGAGGTCTTACGGTTATAGAAACTATTGTACATGGTCTCGATTTGTTGCAAAATCGAGTGGGCAGCTAGCAGTGGCAATGAATTCTTCACCAATGTAGGATGAACAAAGGAGTCAGTGGGAAATCAATACTATATCTTATATGCTAATGTATTTTGAAGCCACATTACCATGCGAAAAGAGCTGTTTCGAATATACTTCAGCTTTTCCAACATGCAAAGGTGGCTTGATATTTTCGTCAATATTTTTATGAACATCATTTTCACGGAAATCGCAGTTAACTGCCATTTTAGAACTCCATAGGTCACTGAGCTACAAAGGAGTCTGGAAGAGCGAAGCAGAATCCTGTCTAGCACTGTATAACTGCTCGTACTAGACCTCACAATAGTCTCATACTCGCTACCATGCTATCAGAATATCATCGTTTTGAGTGAGGTCTAGATAAACTGTCGAGAGTAAAGTATGATTCGTTTTACCAACCTTGAGCACTCTATTGTGGTCACTGTAAAGTCGGGATATTTTGCCACCGGCTTGCTGTGATCTATTATTAGGCGATTCCTTTATGTACAGGTATGTCATCATAGGGAACCGAGGGCACTTTGCTACTGAGGAGTCTGGAAGGACGAAACGGGCACCTATCTTGCACTGTGTAGGTACCCGTATCGGACCTCATAACAGGCTACCCTCCGAACGAGGTCTATATAAATGATCGAGGGTAAAGTAGAAAGTTTACTGCCCTCTTGATAACCACCGTCGGTTTTGACAATATAGCTTTCCTAAGAGCCTAGACTTGCTATATCATATATATATCAAGCCGTTATCCTCATCATACTTAGCACATCACGTGATTTAGATACTATTCCTAATCAAAGAAAACCTATTTTAAAGCCCCATCCAAAATCTGTCTATCAGAGGAAGACTCATGTCTGACTTTTATATTTAGTAAGGTTACCAATGGCGTAGTTAGACATTGTGAATAACGAAGCTCATTCAGATCAAAAAATGAACTTAGGATATGGGCATAACATGTGCAATGTTGAACAATCTACCATTCTAATCAATGATGGTTATTGGAAAATTCGTTCGAGACTCTGGTTTATTGATTAATACTGTATTTGACTTTTGTCCCAAGATTATGACTATCACACCAGACTGCACCATTGTGTCACCGGCCATAAATAGCTTGTGAGTACTTATTTGCAAATTTTGCCAAATGCTTTTCAATGGAAACACTAAAATCATTAAAATTTGTCACTTTGTGCACCTCGAATTAAACTTCTGGATTATATTGACTCAGCACTCATGTCATACGCATTTTATTGTTGCTACGATACTACAATAAATATTGTCTGGATAAAAACGCTTGTTTCAATCAGATGATACTTCGATTTCAAATCCCACCGACACTGCCACTTGCCGAGAGAAAGTGCATTCTAAACGGCCCTGACGCCAATGTTCGAATCGCTCTGTTCAATACATTTTGCCACATCTGTTCAGACCAATTCGCCATGATGATATTTCTGGTCTAAACAAATTTTCTTCCAAAACGAAACGTGCCTCAAAAAAAACAGTCAAAACCGTGAGAGTTCCCGAAATTGACAAGTGCTGTGAGGGAATAAGTCCCACGTGGTCCATCATACTTGGCATACACACCTCATTCGCTTTAATGCAAAGTGCCGTTACCGTGTTGCTGACGATGTAGCAAGCAGTTTCCATCGCCATCACTGCAAGAAATTATTAGTCAGAAAAAGGTACCGTTTTCACTTACATAATAAAACTGAGAAACGCTAAGAATAATTCAAGGACTAAGCTTCTTTTACTCTTTTGAAACGTACCAACCGTCATCTGAAACACCGTATTCCATGTCATCCTCAGAAAAGGCAAGGAAAATCGTTTAGAAATTATTTCCCATTACCATAGTTCTAATTTCTGCACCATAATGACGGCTTTATTCCTATCCTCGAAAATCTTATGATAGTTCTGGATAAATTATTTGCTTTACTCAAGCGACATTGAACACAGACACGTCTATTCTCTGTCATACTTCTGCATGTAATTTTTCAAATGATTGTTCGATTAGAATCATTTTTATTTATCGCTTTTGGCTGCCGTACGATGTCATGGCTATGTCATGTTAACTTCTAACTCTATGATGTTATGGATAAATCCAATGATGCTAAGTGATGTGTAAGGCCTTTGCTTTGGGTAAGACTACTTCACCCTATCTGGAGGAGAGGAGGTGGGGGTTGCTGCTCTAACCTGTTACGCTACCGACGCCTATTTTGCCTCCGGTCTACGCTACGATTCATCTACTGTCAGCAACCAATCGTCCTACCGTCGAAAGAGCGGTGACAAACTAGGCGCTTGTAGTGTAACGAATTATAGCATGACTCCTCCCGCTCACCCTGATAGGGTGAAGTGTGAGTTCGAGTCCCAGCAATCGCAAAAGTCTTACACATCATCTGCTGTATACCCACCCATAGCAGCTGGATCTGCGTTAGGAAAAACTTTCTGGCAATTCAACGGTTCGTAAGTTGTTTTAACTTCAAAGTTGTCTTAAAATATGCGAAAGAACGGCATCAGGTAAGAGTGCAGAGCGACCTTGCCTTTCGAGAACATCGAAGACCTGAAAATAAATTACCATTAGCAGGAGAGTTTAGATCAGAGTATCTTCAGTGAATAAATGTGAGCTGATGCGAGTCTTAGAAGCAGTGCGAGGTTGAAGTTGAGTCAAAACTGCTGCTGTCATCCTATGCCTCATAAATTCACGAAATAGACTCATAATAAGAGTATAGTAAACTCAATCGTTTGCATCACAAGATTTTGTACGAAAGATTTAGCTCCTTCTTCGCTTGATGCAATGCCAGAAACTTGAACAGCTGCTTCGCGTTTCCCAGCGTAAACCATGGCAACAGGCAAAGTTGTGAAGCCAGAGACTTTGAAGGTCCTAGTGCTTGCTGCAAAAAATATCCATAATTCTTGTAGTGAAAAATTGAAAATTAAGTCGACGTTGGTGTTTCCCTAAACATTCTGACTTTTCATGCTCGACAAAAAAAATCATAGAATAAAGGAGTGGATTAGTGCACTTTCCTGAGCAATAAAGAAATTTTCGATATACTTATCCTGGTTATGTTTCGTAAACCTCATTTAGGGTTCAGAATATCTGGAGCACCGTACCAGTCATTCATTTATTTATTACCTTGACCTGCAGGCATCACTCCGCAACACAACGCTGTCGAGGTTGTAGCTAACAGCGAAATCACAAAGGGATCGATCGGATGTCTCGTTATGCTGGCAAGAATTTTCATTTCTCGTTCCTAAAAATATGAACAAAAATTTTGGATTCAGCTGCAAACAAATTTGCCACTCTTTTCATCAGATCGTTGACAAGGTAAACGACGGATTTGACACATAGGAGATTCACACGTGAGTAGTTGGTGTGACAGCTTTTTGACGTTTTTAGGAGGTGATACAATGGTGTAACACATGCTCCGGGAAAGAGTAAGATCTGGGTTCGAATCCCGGCTGACGCAAACGTTTTTGCGCCACTACTCTACATCATTGGATTTTTAGGAGCGTTATGGATTACAAACCGTTGAATTCTGTGAAGTCTTCGAAATAAAATTTGCGACAGATTCCACGGTTGGGAAAAACATAGCAGTGACCTAGTGAGGTGAGATACATGTCGAATGCTAAATGACAATTAGCTGCGTGAAAGAAACCATTCCTCGAATCAGACGGTCAAAAATCGCTTCCCACCTTTTCAATTTTGATGTTGCCGCATAAAATCTCCGCTTCGGTTAAAAAAATTGTTCCCAATCGACAAAAAGCCAAAATTACAACTGCATTTTTTACAATAAATTTGTAGAAGAAGATATCGACCACTTTCACTACCACTATGAAATGCCCTTTGTTGAAGAAGGGCCGAATGATGGTAGAACAAGAGTCTATTCACAATTTCACTGAAGACCCAGAGACAGGCTGGGAATGAAGGATCACCAAGTAACCGCCAGTATTAGGAAGCAAAATGAAACTGTGTCAAACTGCACGTTGGAAGGACGACTACATGTAGACATTAGGTCCTGTCTTGAATCAGAAGAATGCTGCACTCTATAGAATTGCTAATATATCGAAGGAGAAAATAGTGCATGTTGTTGAAAGCGCAAGTAAAGTCACGCCGACAAAATTTTCTTGCTCAGTTTTTGAAACGTTTCAAGTTTCTCATCAAGGTGGATATTATGAAGTGCCATCAACTCTAACCTTTTTTGAATGATGTGCACATGAAACAAAAAATTTTTGTTATTACTTCATGCAATTTTTTCTTCTCCATTTGAATAACAGTTAAAAGGGCATGTTTTATTTCTACAGATATATTAGAAAGGCTCTTCCAAAATCAAAATATTGTTCTACTGAGACAAATGGTCAAATTGACTCACTCACCATCACAGGTTTCTTAAGTAATCTAAAATGTGCCTCAAATTGCTATTTCAACATTTTCGCTTGCAAAGAATAGTAGAAATATTCCGCAGGTTATGAAATATTTACACGATATACTATGACTTGAGTAGCGAACATCGAAAATCTCTCTTCTGACGATAACACCCCTAGAAATCTGAGATATCGAAGCACATTTTTCTTTATGGCTAGCTTCATCCCAGTATCAAGCGATGTAATGTGTGAAACCGAAAAATTCATTCTTAATCAAAGTAAGCAGGGAATCTCCGACTTTGAAATAGAAATAAATTCTCTTTCGCATTTTTAGCAAATCGGAGGCACCGTCAATGCTCTATGATCATGGACTGTGTTATGAGTTTTTATATTGACGTTCCGTGAAAACTGACAAAACAGTTCGTGTTGTAGCAGTTCCTTGTCATGACTCTTCTGTTATGCAGTAGTTCCTTGTTGACTCACCCTGAATTCTTAGGCGACTAACATTTTCGCGACAGTGTTCATTTTGCACTATCAAAACAATACTAAAACTAAGTCGTAGAATTTGGAGCGATGCCCTCATAAAATTGCTTTATTGGAGGTTATGAGAATATATTTGTTTTACGGTATCAGTTTGCGTAGATTTTATATCACCTGTCACCTGTCGTATCACCTGTCGTCCCTTTGATCGTCGAGTGACTCGAGCGGGATACCAGCAACTCTTCCATTTTTCCCTGTCGCGTGCAAGAGTGCCCAGTGGGTCCTTCTCGCTTTAGGGATTCGCTGAGCATCATATCTTTCTTCTATCGCTTTCGTGAAGAAATCGAACAAACGGGTCAGTGGTCTTCCTTTAGAGCGCTTGACGTCCCGAGGAATCCAGCCGCTAACGGCTCTCGTCCATCGGGTGTCGTTGAAGGGAATCACGTGTCCGGCCCACCTTTATTTTCGATATCCTGGCGTGTGGAACGGTGTCCCTGATTTTCGATCGTTGACGTAGGTCAAAACTTCGGATCCTTTCTCTCATTTTCGAGATACGGTATATTCCTAGCATCGACCTTTCGACTGCGCGTTCGATAACGGTAAGTTATTTTTCATCCTGCTTAAGTAGCGACCAGGTTTCTGCTGCATACGTTGGAACAGGGATAATTGTCGAGTCGAAAAGGTGGGCACGGAGTCGGATGTTCTTTGTCCTCTTCACTACATCTTCGATGCTCTTAAATGTTCCCCAAGCCGCTCGTTTCCTCCTGCTCAACTCTGGAGCTAGGACGTTCATTATGTTGATTTCACGACTTAGATAGACGTAACTGGAGCATTCTGATATTGTCGTTCCCGTTGAGCGTGAATGGGGCATTCGGAAACCATCCGTTCCTCATGAACATCGTTTTAGTTAAATTTAGTTAAAAACCAATCCTTCCACAGGCGTTGTCGAAATCGGTTATCATTCGTTCCGCTTGGCTGATGTTTGGTGTTATGAGAACGATATCATCAGCAAAGCGAAGATGGTTTGATTATCGACCGTCAATTTTCACTCCCATATCGTTCCATTCTAATGTTCCCATGACGTTTTGTAGGGTGGCAGTGAATAGTTTTGGCCAAATTGTATCGCCTTGTCGAACCCCTCTTCTTACGTCAATGGTGATATTGTTGTAGAATGGAGATATTCTGGTCGTGAAATCTTTATAAAGCTCACGAAGGATCATTATGCACCGAGTAGGGACGCTCTGGTTATCCAGAGCGTCCATAACCGCTTCTGTTTCCACTGAATCGAATGTCTTTGTTCAAATCGATGAAAGTGAGACAGACTGGTTGTTTGTACTCTCGTGAAACTTCAATGAGTCTTGTGATCGTGTGGATGTGGTCTATGGTACTAAATCCTCTTCGGAACCCTGCGTGTTCGCATGGCTGTCCTTCGTCCAATGTTCTGTCAATCCTGTTCAGGATACTCGAGTAAAGAGTTTATAGACAACGGACAGCGAGCAGATGGGCGATAATTGCCTATGTCGTGAAGGCCTCCTCTTTGAACAGCAATACGTTCTTGCTGGTTTTCCATTGAATAGGACCTTGCATTCTGACAGGTAGCGAGTGAAGAGCCGAGCCAGGGTGCTTGATGAGAACTGGCGGCAGGTTCTTCAGCTGTTCTGGTCTGATCCTGTCTGAACCGGGTGTTGTTCTGTTCTTCACCGCGATATAGCATGTCGGATTTCGGAAGGGAGGACCGCTGGAGCGACATATTCGTCCTCTTTCAGTTTATATGACGGTAAGAGGACATGGCTAGCGAAGAGAACCGAGTAGAACTGGTGAGTGATTTTCTCCATAGCCCTTCTCGAAGCTGTAAGTGTCCCGTCAGGGTATCGGAGTGCAATCATCCTGGTCTTATAGTTGGCGAAGCCTCGCTGGGCTTTGCGAAGCTCTTCCCAGCTTCTGCAGCTTCTGCCATAACTGCTGCTCTTCTCTCTTTCAAGGTCTTCTTTTATCGCTTTTCTGCAGCTTTCGCAAGTTCGGACGTTAAGATTTCGGTTGCCTGTAGCTCGTGCGATTCCCCACGTTGACGTATCAGCTCGACTGTCTGCGGAGACAAGCGCTCTCTTCGTGACCTTAGGACTCTCGGCTTTCAAAGCGCTAACGTGAAGATATTCAACGAGTCGATCGCATTCTTGTTCGATGTTGTCGACAACGGTATCTTCCCAAGAGCCGACTAACGATTAGAATACATCCCAGTTTATGGCAGTTCTGGGACTTCGTTGTTTGAATTTAGCGGCTTTCTCTCCTCTACGCGAGAAATCGAAACGCTGTGCGAAGGAGGCGTCGGTCTGATCCCGTGTAGAACTTGGGAACAACAGCGAGTCGGTTAGGCAAAACTTCGATTTACTATGATGTGGTCTATTTCGTTATGGTGCTCTCCATTAGGAGACTCCGACGTCCATCGCTGAGAAAGAGGCTTTGGAATTGTGAGTTACCATGGATGGTTTGGGTCGTCATGATAAACTCAGATAGCCTCTAACCTGTTCATTCCATTCTAGTCCGTGGGTCCCTATGTGACGTTCTTCTAGCGTGTCAATTTTTGCGTTAAAATCTCCATCAATGACCTTGAAGAATGGGTGATCTTCTCTGAAGAATTTTTCGAGGTCCATATAGAACGCTTCGACTTCGTCTTTGTCATAGCTTGATGTTGGTGCGTAAGCAACGAAGATGGTCAAAGCCGACATAGAACCACATCGTTCAACCGTAATCGTCCCATACGGGTTGTGAGTTGTTCAAACGAATCGAATTTCTACGGTCAAATTCGATTTGACGAGGACGCCAACGCCGCCGACACCTCTGACTATCGCATGTTCCAAGGAACAGTTCTTCTCCGGTGTCATAGACAGCGTGAAAAAGGATAGCGCCTTCTCGTCTCAGCCAGGCCAATGACGTCGTACCTTATTCTTCTTGCTTGAATCAACAGATCTTCTACAGCGGATTCGTTGAGCAAGGTTTCTTGCATTGTAGGTACAGATCGTCATTTTAGTCCGTTTCGATCTTGGCAGCCTAGTTTGGCCCCGAGATTTTAGCAGCCCTCCGTACTCGTCCTACCTGGCTCTGCCGTACCAGGGGCTCTTTCGGGGTCAGGAGAATGAGGCCCATATTTGTTACTGTTTACTGGCATTTTGATACCCAGCGTATAGCTTGCCAGGTTCCAAACATGGGGGCTGAGTACTCACGAGTAGCTTGCCAGTCTCTCGGAGGAGCGGGAGGAGCTGTATTGTTGGAGGTGACTCCTAACCGCCTCCCATGTGCTTCCCAGATGCTTGATTGCAGGCTTTCTGGCCGACTTGACTCGTAGAAATAAAGTTTATGTTAAGTCGGTGCTGCAGGAGCAGGGAGCTCACCCTTAATTCCACCTGCGTCTCTGGGAAGCATACCGGTCGTTTTTGGTTCCCGTTTATTCCCCTATCCACCACCTGGGGACGAGCCATGTGTCCTCGCGACTAACCGGGCGGGATCCCTCAAAGAGCGAGGTCCTTGGAGATTTTATATATTTTCAATAAATCGTTATTCAGATATACAATTCGCTGGTTTTCTATATGAAGCGTTTTGGCTCAGAAAGCAATCGGCTTTCACCGAAAGGCAGATAACAATTGCAGGTACGATCATCTCTAAGATTTATGAAGTCCAACGATCTCCATGAATCTGAAGCACGGGAGAACAATGATAAACCGTTTGGTGAACAAACATCAGCTTCCTGTTTGTTAGTTGGTAAATCCTTCTACAGTCACAAACACGGCGAGTACGACAGTACTTATTACTGGAGGCAATTGTGTACTCATTTGATTTACCTGTTGGCAGAAAAAGATCTACTGCTTATGAATGCTCTCGCCAAAGGAAATGCTCAATATACTTACTGATTCTGCGTAAAACAACGCTCAAAGATCAATGCCGTTTTTTTTGTTGACCCTTTCAGGACAGAACGTATCTATTTGGTTAAATAATATCCTAAAGGCTTTTTTTGCTGCCATCACTTCTTCCCTAGACTTCTATTAATTCTTCTAAAGCTCAAACATCACCAATTTGAACAAATGTTTGATTTGGGGAAAGCATTTTTATCTTGTTGTAGTACCGCAAATAATACTGTGTTTCAACTCAGTCTGCTTTGTTTACTGGACTGGAGGAAGCTGCTGTTCTTTCGCTAGATTATTGATTGTTTATCGATAGCTCAAATAATCTGATATGATATGACTTGTTTCGAGCCGATAGGTCTAATTCTAAATAGGCGCCTATTTCGCCCTACTGGAACTCATCCCACGGATCTCCCTCATCGAGAGATCCCGCCCGGTTAGTCGCGAGGGCACTTGGCGCCACGACAGGTAATGGATAGGAGAGATCGCGAGCCAAAAGCGATCGTGTGCTTCCCACAGACGCAGGTGGATTCAGAGCATGAGCTCCCTGCTTCTGCAACGCCGACTTGACAAAACTCTATCTCTGCGCAGTCAAGTCGGCCAAAAGCTGGCAATCAAGCGGCTAGGAAGTACATGGGAGGCGGTTAGGAGTCGCCTCCAACTAATAAGCTCCTCCTGCTCTTCCGAGAGAGACTGACAAGCACTCATGAGTACCCAGTTTCCATGTTTAGGGCCTGGCAAACTATATGCTAGACATAAAATTTCTAAAAGCAGGAACAAATGTGGGCCTCATTCCCCTGACAACGAAAGAGCCCCTGGTGCGGCAGAGCCAGGTAGGACGAGTACGGAGAGGCTGCTAAAATCTCAGAGCCAAACTGCTGCCAAGATCGAAACGGACTGAAGTGACAATCTGTTCCTACAATGCAAGAACCCTTACTCATAAATCCGCTGTAGAAGATCTATGATTCAAGCAAGAAGGATAAGGAACGACGTAATTGGCCCGAGCTGGACGAGAAGACGCCATCTTTTCAAACTGTTTTATGACACTAGAGAAAAATTGTTTTTTGGAACATGTGATGGCAGAGGTGTCGTGGCGCTGACGTCCTCCTTAAATCGAATTTGATCGTGAACATCGATTCATTTGAACAACTAACAACCCGTATCGGGCGCATAAGGTTGAAACGATGTGGTTCTTAGCCGGCTTTGACCGTCTTCGTTGCTTGCGCACAAACATCAAGCTATGAAGAAGATGATGTCGCACCGTTCTATATGGACCTCGAAAAATTTTTTCTGAAGAGATCATACATCTTTCAAGTCACTGTTGGCGATTTTAACGCAAAATCTGGACCTAGAATAACGTCTGAAGAACGTCACATAGGGACCCACGGACTAGAATGGAATGAACAGGGTGAGAGGCTATCTGAGTTTATCATGACGACCAAACCATCCATGGTAACTCACACTTTCAAAAGCCTCATTCTCAGCGGGAGATGTGGGAGTCTCCCATTAGAGAGTACCATAACTAAATAAACCACATCTTAGTAAATCAAACGTTTTACCTTACCGATGTCGCTGTTGTTCCTAAGTTCTACACGGGATCACACCAACGCCTCCTTCGCACAACGTTCGTTTTCTCGTCAAGGACAGAAAGCCGCTAAATTTAAGCAGCGAAGTCCAGAACTACTATAAACTGGATGCATTCAAATCGTTAGTCGGCTCTTGAGAAGATGCTGTTATCGACAGCATCGACGAAGAATACGATCGGCTACTTGAACATCTTCACGTCAGCGCACTCAAAGCCGATAGTCCTAAAGTCACGAAGAGGCGCTTGTCTCCGCAGACACTCGAGCTGATACGTCAACGCGGAATCGCACGAGCTTCAGGCAACCGAAACCTTGCGTGTGATACTTGCGAAACGCTGCAGAGAAGCGATAATAAAAAGACCTCAAAGTAAGACGAGCAGCTGATATGGCAGAAGCTGCAGAAGCTGGGAAGGAGCATTAGCAAAGCCCAGCGTGGCTTCGCCAACTATAAGACCAAGATCATTGCACTCCAATACCCTGACGGGACACTTACAGCCTAGAAGGGCTATGGAGAAAATCATTCACTCAATACTACTCGGAATCTCTTCGCTAGCCATGTTCTCTTGCCGTCATATAAATTGAAAGAGGATCGAATATGTCGTTCCACCGGTCCCTACCTTCCGAAATCCGACATGCTGTATCGTCGGTGAAGAACGGAACAACACCCGGTCCAGACAGGATTAGACCAGAACACCTGAAGACGTGCCGCCAGTTCTCATCAACACCCTGGCTCGGCTCTTCCACTCGCTACCTGTCAGAATGCAAGGTCCCCATTCAATGGAAAACCAGCAAGACCGTATTGTTGTTCAAAAAGAGACCTTCACTACATAGGCAGTTATCGCCCAATCTGCTTGCTGTACGTTGTCTATAAACTCTTTACTCGAGTCATCCTGAACAGGATTGACAGAACACTGGTCAAAGGACAACCATGCGATCAAGCAAGGTTCCGAAAAGGATTAAGTACCATAGACCACATCCACACAATTACAAGACTCATTGAAGTTTCACGAGAGTACAAGCAACCACTCTGTCTCACTTCATCGATCTGGAAGAAAGCCTTTGATTCAGTGGAAACAGAAGCGGTTGTAGAGGCTCTGAATAACCAGGGCGTCCCTACTCAGTAGCATAATGATCTTTCGTGAGCTTATAAAGATTTCGCGACCACAGTATGTCCTTTCTACAACAATATCACCATTGACATTAGAATAGGGGTTCGACAAGGCGATACAATTTCGCCAAAACTATTCACTGTCACCCTAAAAAACGTCATCGCGAACATTAGAAAAGGACAATATGCGAGTGAAAATTGACGGTCGACAATCAAACCATCTTCGCTTTGCTGATGATATCGTTCTCATAACACCAAACATCAGCCAAGCGGAACGAATGTTGACTGATTTCGACAACGCCTGTCGAAAGACTGGTCTTCAGCTAAATCTAACGAAAACGATGTTCATGAGGAACGCATAGGTTTCGAATTCTCTATTCACTTTCAATGGAACGACAGTCTCCGAATGCTCTAGTTACGTCTATCTAAGTCATGAAATCAGCATAATGAGCGTCCTAGTTCCAGAGTTGAGCAGGATGAAGCGAGCAGCTTAGAGAACGTTTAAGTGCATCGAAGATGAAGTGAAGAGACAAAAAACATCTGACTCCGTGCCTACCTTTTCGACCCGAGGATTACCCCTGGCCTAACTTATGCAGCAGAACCTGGTCACTATGTAAGCAGGATGAAAGATCACTTAGCATTATTGAGCGTGCAATCGAAATATCGATGTTATGAATATCCTGTATTCACAAATGAGAGAAAGGATCCGAATTTCTGGCCTGCGCCGTCGATCGAAGGTCAAGGATGCCGTTCTACACGTCAAGTTATCAAAAGTAAGATTGTCGGACATGTAGTCTTCTGCAACCACAGCCGATGGACGAGAGCCGTCATCGACTGGATTCCTAGGGATGTCAAACGCTCCACAAGCAAATCACCAGCCTGATGGTCCTGCTTCTTTGCTATAAGCCCAGAGGAATGATATGATGCTCAGCTCATTTCTAAAGTGAGGTGGACCCACTGGGTTACTTGCACGCGATAGGGGGAAATGGAAGTGTTGCTGGTACCCGCTCGAGTCGTTCGACGATCAACCGCACAACAGGTGACACAGGAGACAGATGATGAACCGGCACTTTAGAGCTCTGTCCCTTCTCAGGTTATTACAAAATGTATTTGCTCATTTTCCTCAAAGAAGATCTACTTTGTAACAAATATTTAATGAGAGAAATACTAGTCTTAGGATTGTGTTTTGCCTGCACTGGCAAACATAATTGGTAAATTTAGAAAACAGTTTGCCATGGTCTGTATTTTCCAAGTATGCACAGTGTCAAGAGATCTCATACTGGAAGCCGTATCCTAATTTCATTTGTTAGATTAGAAGTTTTCACTTCCAGTTGTATTGCACTTTTCTAAATCAGTGTCGTCTTTGCATCTGTTCTTCTTTCGGGTAAACGAGCAAAATAGAGGTTCATGCTTTATTATTTCTACAAGAAATATCTCTATTTTCAACATAAACAAAGTGATCGCTACGTAAGGAAAACGATTTGCAATTCAGGCACGGAAAAAACAATGTCCAAGTATTATTCCAGCTTGAAGAGACGGTCTCCCATGTTCTGTCTTCCTTTTCGGCCTGTAGGGCCCAGTCTTCCTCCTGTTCAGTGTTTCACTCATATTCTGAAAACAATAGCAAAATTGTCAAAGTTTATTCTTATCAGTGTCGTGAAGTAGCGTTGTGGATTCCCATCGTTATTTTAGCCTCTCCTGAACACTGATCATCAGGAAAATTGAGCAGCACGATAAACAGTGCCCGCAATTATTCTAAATCGTATCAGCGCAAAATAAACGAATTGCGAATGCATCAAAACTTCTTACGCACCTTGTAGAAAACATAGCTAAGTAAAAAAAGTTCATTTTTAGCTATGTTTTATACCATTCGATTTCTATCAATCCGGCTTTGAAAGCTCGCATCGCAGGTTTGAAAAGATCTGAACAGTTGATTCAGATCAATGATCAAAGGGACGAAAGCCGTAAGATGAGTTAAATAAAGTCTTATGGCAATTTTACTTTATTTTAATATAAATATTGATTCAACAGCAGCGCCAAGGTATAAATAGGTTCAAACGTGATCAGACTGAAAGCTATTGATTAGCGATGGCCATGGTAGGATGAATGCTGTCCTGCTTCCAAAGCAAGGTCAGTCTAAATTATTGGCTGTGCGTACAAGAACTGAACTGATTTCTTCGAATCTGACAGCTTTGGATACATTAAATTTTGCACTTCGCGAAAAGCCGAGCGTTACTAGGTCAAAAGTTTCTAAAATAACTGAACCGAACTGTTAAAGTATGCTGATGCCCGCCGAGTCGCTCGACGATAAACGGCACAACAGGTGATACAGGAGACAGATGATGAACCGGAACTTAGAGCTCTATTTCTTCTCAGATCATTGCAGAATATATTAGCCATTTTCTTCAAGGAGGAATTGCTTTGTAACAAAATTTGATGAGAGAACACTAGTCTTAGAATTGTGTTTTGCCTGCACATGGAAACATAATTTTAAATCTAGGAAACAGTTTGCCATGGTCTGTATTTTTTAACGTGCGCACAGCTTCAAGAGATGTCATACTGAGCCGCATCCTAATGTCATTTGTGACTGGCTGATAGCTAACGTAGAGATGTTGACGAATGAGTGGTGGCGAAAATGTGCCTTGGTGGTGTAGTGGTAGATCACGCGCCCTCGGATAGGATGAAACGCCGGGTTGGATTTTGCGCCTGAGGCCGTTGTCTTCGCTCACCACTCAATTCCCTTAGTAATATATGTATGACCATAATACTGCGGAACAATGCAGCAAAAATGCTAGAAATTTCGAAGAAAATAAGTAACTTTGAGTTTTTTGAATTCTGCTCATGGTCTTCGAGGGACATTTGGAAAATCCTCAGCTGAGTCTTGCTGGCAGTACACCACCACATTCATTTTTCGTAATACGCTGCAGCGAAACTATTCACAGCTTAATCCGCTGAAGGGACTCCTGAACAACTGAACACGACAGCAATACATTGCGGAACTACCGCATAAGCAAGTGCCTACTCGGAAACATCATAAAGAAAATCGTAACAGGACCAATAATTCTTCCGCGCTGACGGTACTTTCAACTCGGCATTCGCGACATATTCAATGCAGAATTGTATGTTCTGCGGGGATGAATTTCTTTAACCTAATTGGAATGAGTGGGAATCCTCTCTCATAGTGAAAGAAGTGTTTTCAGAGCAATATTCAACTCGCCTCAGGTGCTCGTGTAGCTAAGGAGGTCTTCAGATTCCGTTGATCAATCCTTTGTTTGCCGCACAGCAATTTTATAAACTGGTGAGATTTCCTAGTTTGCTGGTAGCACAAATGTCAGGATAGCTGAAAAGTACTAATTGCTTGTCACCGCATTTTTTTTCTTCACAGCAAGCAATATTTGTTTTCGAGCGCTATTTTGGGTGAAAATTATGTTAGAGATCAAATGGAGTTACTTGTTCAATTAATCGCTTTTCGGTTGTGTGATGTTATAAATTTACCCAGTGATGTACAGCGATGTGCAAAAACTTTCGCGTCTGACGGTACTCGAACCCACATCCCACTTTATCCGAGACTTTTTACGCTTCTTTTTACGTGCCGCAGAAGCGAAAATGATTACCAACACATCTGCTGTAATGATGGGAGGCTAAATACGGTACTTCAGTTTTGCACAAAAAACAATGACAGCGATTCGTGCTAATCCCTGTCTTATCGCCAATTCTCATTCGTTTGGAAGATTTCTCGTATCATCTGAGATTGTGCACACTTTCGGACACTCTTTTAAAAGATCCATATATGTCACACTTCCTTGTTGCTCTTTTGTATTACATATGAAGTACAAGGATGACTCGAACAGTGGAGTTAGTCGATACGGGACCAAATCGCCGAACACCTCCGTCACGTATGAGATGTTAGTACGTGCTTGAATCAAACCGATCCAGAAACACTACGATATTCTCAAGGTAGGCAGAGGTCTGCTTTAACAACTCGGTGGGCATTGGGATGAGAAAGCAAAATTAGACTATTCGTTTTGTCTCGTCTACACAAATGATCGCTCTATACATGGACGTTGAATGTGTGTGAGAAGCGGACTCAACAGTGGATACTAACTTATGTCTTTGATAATAATGTATGAAGAGGGTCATAATCAGCATCAGCATGAATCAGCATTAAGTTGTGAGATAACTGATGGTTGCAAAGTTGCACCCATAAAACATCAAAACATTTATGTTATTCAAAGTGATAAATTTGAAAATCTTATCAAGATAAAAAAGAGCACCGAAGACGCTCTCCATTATCTTTATGTCTAACTGGTAAAGAACAATTATGAATTCCCACATATTATCCCTGGCAGATGGAAAGCCTGGATTTCTTTAGTCCACGCAACATTTCTGTGCTGTTCTGGGGTTGGCAGAAAATTTTTTCTGGTGATATGTAACTAAGTTTTTGGAAAAAATTGTCCAGTATTTTATTCAATAAACAATATTTTTTGGTTTATATGGTTCTTGCTTTGGGATGAACATATGACGAAAGAGATGTAAGCTCCTATAAAACCTACTCTGCAACGAAGTGGCTCTGTGTCTTCGAGATAAGTCACAAAGAACAGAAAATAAACGGGTAGAAGTACCTTAGCCCAAGTTAGGTACACAGTTATGTCTGTCAAAGTATTGAGATATCGTAAAGCCGTTTCATGTTCAACTAATGATTCAGGCTCCGAACTGCTTCTGGTGCGGATTTGAAAGTGTTTCAAACAAACATGTTCGCTTCTCGTTTTGGTTCATTCCAGACTTTTGAAGAAGGCTAATGACGGCCGAAAAGCCAATATAGAATAATTTTTTTTATTGGGCAATCTCTATTGTTGACACTTTTTCGATGCCAGACTACGCTCATCACCTAGACATAGTTTATTATATTGAAATTACAGTGTAGTGTAAAGAACCGATTTTCATAAATATAGTTGCTGCATGACACAACCTCTCTTTGATGCATAAGATTAGGAACGATTTGCGAACTTAAGAAAACCGACTTTTT
>JAHQIW010006543.1:0-20140 GCA_019055375.1 Parelaphostrongylus tenuis
GTCATAGTAAGCCACCATTTTGCCAAGCAGGCACTCCCCCCCAAGTGTCCCCGAAACAATTTCTTTCCACAAATCAAGAACATTATCGGAATCGACTAGATTTGAACTATTCAATTATTGCTGAAAGTCTGAAGGAAAAGCTTTGCTCAGCAAGATATATTTCAATGAGAAGCAGAATTTTATTCCGGCTCTTTAGAGCAATAATGCAGCCTTATTGAAAACAAAAAGCACCATTAAAATCTTTGAGATTTGATCTATCAGATGATTGCGGAAACTTGAGTAAAAAGCGAAAGGCGAGTTCCATTTCGTTCGATTCCAAGCAAGGCGCGAGTAACAGGAGTGATCCAATTTACAAGACCCAATCTTCTCTTGGCTGTTATAACGCACTAGGAATTCCGTTTCAAAGGCCAAAAACGATCTTTGAAATCCTTGCAATTTGATCTGCCGACTGGCTGTTAAAACTCTAAAGGAAAGTTTTGGTCAGCGTAAAATGCTCGAATAAGAAAAAATTTTTATAGCATCGACTGTTTTTGAAACCTCGCAATAAACATTCAAAATAATCAAAAAAAAAAAGAATGTTTAAAGCCTAAGCGAGGTTGGTACGCCAGGGCCATACACGCGTGTTTCGGAGGTCTTGCCCTCGAGGGGGCTGAATGTGGGGCTTGGGTCACTGACGAGGAGGGTGAGACCTCCGCAACACGCGTGTATGGCCCTGGCGTGCCAACCTCGCTTAGGCTTTAAACATTCTTTTTGTGAAAAAAAAAACAAATTTTTACTTTTTGCTATTTTCGCGCAATGATGAAGCCCTTTCAAAATGTAAAAGACCTTAAAATTCTTCTAATTTACGTTATCGAATAGTTACTTAATAAGAAACAACCAATAAATAAGGTTTTTTAAAGGGTACGGATAACGGAAAGCTATCAAGAAAAATAACTCGGCCATTCGGATTTTGTGTTATTATCATTTTTCGTATTATGAAAATCGTTCTCTTAACATTTATCCTAACAAGAGTTTTAAATGAGTGCTCACTATATACTTAAATACAATATTATTTCAGAATAGCCTAGCACAACCAAAAGTCTCCAAACCAGGTGTGTTACAAGAAATGGTAACGAGTAATCACTCTACATAGATAATAGTGTACATTTACACGCTATAGATGTCAATATTGCACCGCGCAAAGCTTCGGCAGAATCAAAGGAGAAAATTCAGCCAACTCAGTCAGGCGAAAGTATAGGAAATCGAAACGCTGTTTTCGATGTGAAAAAGATTGAGAAAGGCCAAGATGATCATAAGGATAGCGCTCGAACAGACGTAAGTGATAATCCGCGATACAATTTACTACAGGGTTTTGCACTTGTCATTCAACGATGTAATTGTGGGTTGAGGGAAAAGAAGTGTAAAGACTAGGAAATACGGGATCAATTATCTTAGTGATTTTTCATGGGTTTATGAAGATATTTTAGTCACTCTTACAAGATCCAACTGATACAATCATACTGCTATGTATCTCTTTTGAAAGAGAAAGTAACCCAGTAGGAGAGCGTTAAATATGTGTTCAAGAAGTTGACATAACTGACAAATCCTATGTGGTAGGGCTCAAAGGGGCCTTGTATTGGAGAGCGACTTCGATGCGTACCTGTTTCAGTGCGTCTTTTACGTGTGACATTGATAGGAAGAGGTGTATCGGCTTTTTATAGAACAGTCGTTCTATAGCTAACTTTCTAAAAAAGGAGGAAGAAGAAATTACAAGCAAGGAGGTCATTTGATGGGTGCACGTATACCAACGTTTTATGTTTGTGTGAAGACAGACAGAGCTATGGAGAGAAAGGAAAAAAAGGACTGTGACTCAGTGGCCAGTGATGCTCGGTGCGGTTCGACGCGGGGTTGATCTCTCACATTCAGCCAACACTCTCTGCTAACCGATAACGAACGCTCTACGGAACGCCCAGTCCGGCCATCTTCAAGCGAGATTATAACAAAATGTGTTCAACCAATATTTTACAACTTTTATGAAGAAAAAAACCTCAATCAAGCGATGAACGCGAAGAGGCGAATTGAATGCTAGAAGTATTGCGACCTGCATAGAGAAAAAGAAGGAAAACTGTGATACGGGTCAAACTGAGTGATAAATGTGCCATACTGTACACATAGTATGCAATGGGATATTGAGATGATCGAGGTTTTACATCTAATTTGATCGTAAGGCTTCATCTTTACCACAAAGACCAATCAATTTGTGTAAATTTCAGTTGAGATCTCTGCAAGAAATTAAGTTTAATTACGAACCGCAAGAATCACCTTTCAATGTTGTAACAGCTAGATCGACTTTGGTACGTTAAATCAATCAATGTCCATTTTTTATACAAACCGTTGTTGTCGTGAAATTACGATCTCATAGAGTGTCTATATCACGCTGAGTACGGTAATGTGTACGATACAATTAGCTGTTGATTAACTACGATATATAGCCAGTTTTATGTTTCTCGTTTAGAATCATCTATGACTGTACTGAAAATATATATGTGTGGCATCGAATTATGCTCATATTCCCTTACTGAGCAGTATCACATGTTTCACCTTCTTGAATTCCTTTTTATTTGTTTAATATGAATTAACGCAAAACTTATACTTTTCCGTCATTGTTACACAAATTACTTCGGTAATAACCGCTTCTTCCCAGCCACAACCAATGCCGGACAATCAAGGAAAGTCAAAGGAACAAGTATTGTCGACGCTGAACCCTGATGGTCCGATGGCGGTGAGTTATACGAATTTAAGTTGTGCTAAAGCGCCGCCAAATCTCTGAACTTCTGTTGCTTTCAACTACTTAATCTCATACCATATCCGCCGACTACTGACTCCGTTTATTCAACTACCGAAAGTTGGTCTTTCCCTCACCATAAGGGCTTGTTAAATTGTTAACCGACTATATATTATGTAAATTGGCTTTCTTCTAGATTGTAGAAATACATATTTCTAGGCACTCTATTGATCCGCCTTAACAGTGTTATTTTTCCGTTGTGCGGATCCCAGGATTTGATCTGCTAGCATTCAGTTTGTTTTTTCGTCTTCCTGTTGAACGTACTTCAACACTGTTGAGCGGGTTTCCTTGCAATCTCGAGGACAGGCTAGCTATGGCGTTCCATAAGGCGTTGTCGATACCGAAGAGAGTTGGGAGTCGGAGCTCGGCTACTCGATTGTAAAAATAACTTAGAAATAGATCTATGGGATCAACGTTTTTAAAACCCCGCAATAGACATTCAAAAAAACTTCAAAAAATGCTCAAAGCCTAGGCGAGGTTGGTACGCCAGGGCCATACAACGGTGTTGGGGAAGTCTCGATCTCCTCGTCAGTGACTCACGCCCTACATTAAGCCCTGCATTGTAGCAAGGAGGGAGGCGTATCCGGTGACGGCACAGTGTGCAATGACACTGGTCCATCACCACTTCTCAGTCGATGGATCTCGGCTGGTAGAACAAAATTTATCCACAGCATCGAACTGTTTTTTGAAACCTTGTAATCAACATTCAAAATGGATTTTCAAAGAATGTTTAAAGCCTTATCGGAAGTGGTACGCCACGGCTACACACTTTTCTGAGGTCTCGCTCCCCTCGCCAGTAGCCCACGCCCCACATTAAGCTCTGAATTGTAGCAAGGAGGGAGGCGTATGTGGTGACGGCACACTGTACAATAATATTTAAAATATACATTCTCAAAAATTGATGTTGTATGTTTATTGCGGGGTTCTAAAACAGTTGATGCCTGATCTACTTTGTTCTACCAGAGAGATCCATCGACTGATAAGTGGGGATGGACCAGTGTCAGCGTACACTGTGCCTCACCACATACGCCTACCTCCTTGCTACAATGCAGGGCTTGATGTGAGGCGTGGGTCTTGACGAGGAGGGTGAGACCTCCGAAGCACCGGTGTATGGCCTTGGCGTACCAACCTCGTTTAGGCCAGAATTCTTTTTTTTTGGAACTTAGAGATTTTACATAACTCACTGTAGGAGTTTTTGGCACTAAAAAAGAATTCTGTTTGACCATCTAGTACGTAATATCTGTCAACGTGACTGGGTTCAAGGTCGATACCAACTACCTGGGCCAAACCGTTGACGGTTGTTGATGACAGATAGATGAGTTGTAACGTAGAAAGAGTAATGTAAAACAGGCGTCAATAGTACAACGGTCCAAGCATACGTCTCTGGATAAGGTGAAACGTGAGTTTCGAGCCCCACTGACGCATTAGCTTTGCACATCACACTGCATCACTGAGTCATTCCATCAACTTTACTGCGTTAAAAGAGTTCATAGAAAGCGAGTAAGGCACTGATTGAAACTGACCTGCAGCACCCACAACGTCGTGGGTTTGTCTCGTGTTCTAGAGTATCCCTCATCCATTCAGGACTGGTTACTTGTCATAAATTTGTCTGAGAAGACATAAGAAAGACCATCAGCTTTGGCAAGCCTCCTCATGTCATTGTGCATTGCCAAATGCACCTTTCTCCAGTTCTATGATGTTTGATGAAGTAAAAACATAGCACATCCCTAAGGATCTGTCAATGCCGAATTCCGTGCCTTCCACGTAATATCCGGAAAGCGCACCTTTACTGCTTGATTGGTTACTTGAGTCATAATTCTACGTTCCTCGTCCTTAATAGGTGTTCCTAATGAATGAATGTAGAATGTAAAGATGCATGGAGCTAACACAGGTACCTTCTCACACAAATCCAGTACCATCTATCTCAAACAATTTTTATGTACTTCACACGCTGCTACAAAAAGTAGCATTGGATGAAAGGAGTTAAAACTCATGCTTACCATAACTCTGTGCCTAGTAAGGTCCTAACCGCGGTCGGTTTGCTGAAAATTACAGTAAACAATGGGAGAGGAGTCACAGAGAATCCTTGCGAACTTTTTCAGGATTTGAAGCAAATTTATCTAGCGAATACTAATTTGAAACTTCCAATCATAAAGTTAGCAGAACGAAGCTAAGTTGACTATCAGCATGTCACAGTTGCACTGCAGACTCAAGTGGCAACAGGGTTTGGGAATGCCACATCAGATTTAATGGACAACATAAAGATATGACAGAGGTATTCAAAATAATTATTAGAAAATTAGGTACGACAAGACAGACGGAACTTTTGCCTCATATTGCGCAAAGTCATTACTTGATATAGACTGTGAGAATGTTCGGAGCCTTCTTGAGTTCGGTACGTCAGAACCATACGTACATTTGGGCGGTGTCGTCCGCTTCATCAGTGGCCCGCGTCTCCACTGAACCCTACTTTATAACAGGGATGGCGAGACGTTATTTATGGTTATAGCATGTGATTGCATCACCACCATTTTTTCAGTTGATGGATTAGGGCTTAGTGAACTCAGAAAACTTAAAAAAAGATAAATTAAAAAATCTAAAGTCAAGAAAATTAGAACTGAAAATAATTTTGGTTATGTATTTATACCAATCCACAAGCCTTCGAATAAGAGTAAGATATCAGTCTTTGATCCATTATTACAATCAAGAGTAGTGTAGACGTTCCTTGTAGACGGTGTTCTCTTTTTCGATAACACGAAACTATCTGTTATTGTAATTGTCGTGAAAAATTGTACGTGAAGGTGAGAAAGTTACTACAAGTTGTTAAGACCGGTTGACTCTCAGTTTTACCTACTGCATCAATCAAATCATTACCATAGTTCTGATGAACTGACACAAAATCATTATGTAACATTCATTACATAGTGTCTAGTGACTTCATGTTAGCTAATCAAGAACAGAGCAATTTGCAGTGTTTAGTTATGTGTAAGGTAGTTATATGTTAGATGGCATGAAATGAAAAATCAATCCTTTTCGCTGGACAAGAACTTTTAATGGGAGTGTCAGTAACCATTTAAAAGCTTGATCCTTGGCTAGCGCTACACTTAGCCGCTTTTTGAGAAAGACCCTTTCAAAACGCTGCGAAATTCAAAATAAATTCATGTTTCACAAGCACCACGCGCTTTTTATTCCGCTTATATTAAACTGGGTGAAACTCCCTCCTTGGACTACTAGTACATTTTCGACAGCACAAGTCTTGAAGGACTTAAAATGTGTCTGCTTTTTGTAAAAGCTCTTCTGTATGCGCTGTAGCAGAGAGAAAAACTTTGTGTTTCACATACGCAAATTTTTCGCCTGACAGAGGTTTTTCTATAGACGTAATTATTCGATAGCATAGAAGATAACAACTCTAATACTTGGCTTATTTTCTGGAAGGACCGTTTCTCTGTAATGCAGTATGGAAGATAAGATTGATTCACATACGCGGTCATGTTTTTGGCCAGTCTACGCGGGTGTAGGCACAAAGTTCGATCAGTGGCCTCACGCGTCAGATATGCGGGGTGCAATTTTTGTCATTCAATTGGGAGTTTTTTTTCCGCTTCGAAAGGAACTCCAGATGAAACGATTGCCTGAGATATTACGAGATCTCTTCTACACGTCCACATCCTTTTCTTGCTTCCAGCAAATTACCCGCTCCATAAAAATGAGGGAACGCGGCGAGTGTAAAACATGTTTTTATTTTGAATTCTGTAGCGTTGGAAAACGGTCTTTTTCGAAGATGGCCATGTACAGCCCTAGCCAGAGATCTAAGCTTTTGGGAAATTACTAACACTCCTATGAAAAGTTCTCGTCCGACTATTGGGGTTGAATTTTCATTGGTCGCCGTCTCACATATAAGTACTATGCCTAGTTATGCCTGTAGTGATACGAAACACTTCGAATCGAAGTGAATGATTACAAAAAGATTCGTGAGTATCCAACAACATCCGCCACTCGTCAATTGCATTCTTCCCTCAAAACTTCATCTGTACCACTAATACTTCCACTGCAATTCATATTTACTTGGGCGTAAATCAGTAAAGTATCCATTTGTTTTTGTTGCATTCCAGAGTTGGATGATGTATCTGACTGCATGAAAAATGGAAAAAGATGCAAAGCTCGGTAGTTTCTGGAGAACTCTAGAAAAGTTCTTAACATCGTGATAATACTGTTACGAAGTTGAGATGCGCTAAAACCAGTCCCCAATGGGCGTTGCTCATCAGTCATCGTCCAGACATCAGGTCACCCATATATTGAACAGATTTTCCACAACTCGCTGTAATTACCGATATCCTTGGTACTTATCACCGACTCAAAAAAATCTTGATTCCTTTTCTTAACTGTCTGCCACAGGATACTCCTATAGTACCATTCGTTCCACAGCTCTTGCGATAACGTCAAAGCATTTTGATCCTGCATTTTCACAAGAGAAAATCGTAAAGTATGATAGTAGGCCACGAAGCAGGATATTCTCGATTACGCTCATTTTACTTTCGGTACTCTTTTAAGCTTACAAAGCTGGTCATTTCTCTCAGTTCAGTCCAATTGAGAGATGACCGACCACTAGTTGATTTATGGCTTTGGGAAGCTTCGGAAAATCGAATCACACGACGACGTATTCAACAAAAGATTCTCAAAGCCACCCTCTTCACGGCTGAATGTCATCAAAATTTGCTTATCACTTGCGGCATCGTATACGAAGACTCCCTTCCTGAAGAATCCAAATGTTCAACAATTCTCCTCGATGTTGGACGTTTGTTGGTCAAGAGAATAAGGCTCGATGCTGAAGTTTTGGGAAATCTCAAGTAGAGTAACTTAATTACACATCGACGGGATGGTCTTTTACGTCAATGCCTACCTGTAACCAGTTACGTAGATTGAAGTTATCATAAAGTGTCCTCGAAAAAACTGATGTTCCATGAGATTGTCACGGAAAAGACGAACATTGTAAAACTTCGTTCAATTTTTTCAAAAAGTTCCATTGAGTGAAAATATCACCGAATGACAGTGTTTTGCACTCGACTGCTCCTGGCTGGTATCGTTAAATATATCATACCTTTTATGTCCACATTTATGGTTTTCTTGACCACATTGAACTTTCAATATGCCTGATAATGTTTTAAGCCATGACTTAATGCATATACGGCCTTTACAATGACTCGCGGTAGCCACCCAGTCCATCAAGTCAGTGCTACTATTTTACAATATAAGTCTAACACCAAGTCAACGACTCCGAAAGGACGGAAGGCTTGGCGAGCCTTGAACGCGAGATCGAACCACTGACTCTGACCACTGCGCCATACATACTCTATAAACAATATTAGCCATATACTGAACATTAATAGTGCACACAACAATGAACAGTAAACTTGACAAGAAAGGAAATCAGCGGTAGATGCATGGGACTTAGTAGTCTTCGCGGATGCGTTAGCGAATGCAGAGATGTTCAATCAGATGTGTTTCGAATCGATGTTGTCGTTATTGGTTCTGCAAGCTATTTTTTTATTGCCTTTTTTATTCTACACAATCCGTCTTCATGTCTACTTTGTAAAACCTAGCACTTCATGGTTGAAATTTGCCTCCTCGTACAACCGTTCCTGATGTTCTTCGAACTTTTCGCATGTGGATAAGGCTACCGGTTGAGGAGTGCTTTTTTTACCTGCTAGAGTTGCAACGCCTAGGCGCACTGGTAATCAGAATCGACAATCATAGATTTTACTGGAAACTCGTTTGAGTCAGGTGATGATCATCCGCGATGACAGGGTGACACATTTGACATCACCATCAACAACAAAAACCAGTAATTCGCTCTTCTCGAGCAGTAAGGCTGTTAGTTATCTCAGCAGATTAGAAGTCTTCAATAGTGGGAAATCCACCGAGAACATCTCCGAAACCTGCATCGCGCTTTTGTAAGATTACCTCGTTGTCGTCGTCACAGTTGATCGGTTCTCATCAATGAAAAGTTGGCAGAATATTCGAACCGGTTTACCTAGTGTGCGGAATTACTGGATGTCATTCCGTCCTCTATCACATTTCACGAGTTGAGTGAATAGTTAGAGTGAGAGAGAGGGAGAGGGGGGAGGAGGGACGGTAAGGGGATAGAGAGAAAGGGAGAGAAGGAAAGAGAGAGAAAGAGAAAGAGAGAGATGTCAGATGTTTGGAGATTGCTGTTTTGTCTGCGCGAACACTGTTTCAACTAATTACAAGATCAAATCCAGCCAACAGACCCTGTGTCGAGACTGAGGGACATGACAAGTAACAGATTTCCGTTCACGATCCTAGAAAGACCTGAAAAAGTTGTCGAATCGGTTTATGATCGCCTTGAATATTTTGCCCTTTATAACTCAGACGTTGTCAATCTCCGCCTTAGTGTCCATCACTGAATTTCACCGACGTGCGTTACAATTTCAGGCTCATCTCCTCTTTTGGATCCATGAGTCACTTCCTTAGCATCATTATCAATGTAGTACATTCGATATCACCATTTAGAACCACATCCCGAACTCGTAGCATTTCCACATGGCACGAAGAACCTGTGAGGTTCAAATGAAACGTGCGGAGCCAGGCTAATTACGTGTGCCATTCCTTCTGCTCAGAATAGTGGTAAGGGAGCACAGAGACAGTATCGGAATGCTTCCCGTCTCCATCGGTGAACAAATCTCACAGAGCAGTACTAGTACGTAATGCTTACGAATTTCCATGAGTAAATGGATCATAGCGACAGTGGTACACCATTGGTAAAAAGGCATTCTCAAAACTCCCTTCTAGGGCCTGTTCTGAACTAGTGAACTCCTGTAGTCCGTTCAGTCTCAGTACGATAAATAATGGAGCTGTCCAGTTGAGAATATGAAATCGTTGAAAAATTTGATACTCTGAAGTTAGATCGGTAGTTCGACAGCCTATGCATAAGAATCAAATGGAAAAAGAGGTCTTAAAGCCAATCACAATTTCCATATTATAATTTTATTTCAGTGGAAAAGAGAATGATGGAGTAAGTTAGAATTTTTGAATTACAGGAAAAAACCAAAGAAATAAAGAAGTGAGAGGAAAATCGAGTTGCCGAACACTTTTTCTACAGCAAAAAACACAATTCTAATAAACTGTTGACAGAAAATAAACGGTCAATTTGTATCAAACAGCTTTCAATCTGTATAAACCATCATGTTTGATAAATCCCCTCATTGTAGAACTCAACCGCTGCCTACCAAAGAACAAAACGAAATACCTTAATCTAGATTTGAAGAACCTTAATTCTGACCTTTTTTTGTTATTATCTTTACGTAACCTCAAATTACTCTACAACCTATTGATGGACTTGATTCACGCAAGTGGCGAAATGAAGAGATTTTTACTAACAAGCTTTTTCACTGCTAGTGTGAAATTCTATAAGCAAAAGGGTCTTGGAGGGTGGAAGTCACGAGTGATAATCATCTTCGGTCATTCCTTATTTCTGAAGTAGATGAAACTCCGACTTACTGATGATAAAATAATTTATTTCGATCAAAATAGTTGCAATATTATATCACAATATAATCTTATGGGATACAAATCTCGCAGAACCATCATAGATAGACATTTCTCATCTCAATTCTACGCAGGTTCTACAGTTATTATTTACACGCAAAATTGAAGGTACTCTACAAATAATTGTATCATTAGCAAATATGAAGGCATGCACCAATTCGAATATGCATATGAAGTAATCCTAATTGTTGAAACGTCTCCAGAAATACTTATATCCGACCATAGAATTTGTATAAATAACGATGACTTAGGGAAAGTTGCTGATGGGAGGATGGATGGCTAACATTCACCAAACGAGTCTTCGCAAACAGCCGAAAGATGGAATTGTAGTGGCTTGAATTGGAACTTACGCGAAAGAGGAATTTGGTAGAACAATCACAAAGAAGGGAAAAAAGCGGAAATGTTGAGCGATGGGGTTCATTACTTTAGAACATCAGACTCACCTATTAATGGAAGATCGTAATGAAGAACGGTATGCAAAATCAAACTATCCTAATTCACATTGATTAAACAATCGAAAATCTGGGTTATATGCATCTGGCTCAGATAACATGACATGCACCACGACAGATAAGAGCTAAAATCGAAGAAATTCGTTAACATCAGGTTGGTCTAATCTTCCCTGGCACGTAATTTCTGTCAATCATCGGTTCTTGTAAGAAGATGTGCAATGATCGCTCATTTTGTGCTAATGGATGACCAGCAACTCTGGAATATTTCGAACTGATACGACTAATGATACTTAAAGTGAAACTCTGTTAGAACAAATAACGTCTTTCATACCATAACAACGTAAAACCAAGAGAGAAAAAAATCGCAGAATAGTATTGAATTACAAAACACTTGTCGCTAAAAATAATGATGATGCATGTTACGAGTGGCGATAATTCTATCGAATAGAGGTAACTATTTTTGAAGAGCACAAACCCACTTGTTTATGAAAATTTCTAAGCCCTTCCGACGATTTTCGATAAATTCCTCCTCAAATATTCCATCATCGGAACGAAACGGAAGCTGCCTCTTCAATGATTTTGAAGGAAGCGGAGGTACAACAATCTTTAAGAACTTGAATTAGAAAGATATGTGATTACGGTTGCTGTGAAAAAAGAAACATGAATGTATTAAGTAATGATCTTATCCTACATCGATTGCTAATGAAGTCTCCTTATATATAACGTATTCTTCTTTGATTAAATAGGACGAGGTTGACGAAACTCAATCAATCCACCAGCCTTCTTGAATTCTTTATTTACTGCATTTAGCAGTGCTATGATGTTATAAACATATATCTAGACTATTTAGGGGCACAACTTCGACCTCAGACGAGTGTTGAACCCGCGTTTCATCCACACCGGCGGGCGTTGGCTATCACTACGACACCGAAGCCATCGCTTGCTACCACTATTTCTTCGATTTAATCTATTGTAGCCGTCAATAACCATACTTCAGCGGCTTTGGTCGGGTACGCACATATTGGTATTGAACCCAATTACGCTGACAGCTAATCTATATGCATAGTTTATAGAGTTCTTTATTTTACTACTATTTGGCAGTGTCATGATGTATAAACACAGGCTCAACTCCCGCCTGAGGTTGAATGCTTTGCATACCGCTCAATACTCTTAAATGTATATTCGGGTAACGTTTCCTGTCAAAAGTGCACATCAATTTCCGAAAATGTTTACTGTCGCAGCAACATAAACATCTGTTGAATCAGACTCATATTACTGGTGAAGAATATATACAAATGCACAGAAATATACGGGCATACTGTAAGATACGTACATATTCCCGTCCCGTATGCAGTTTTTATCACTTAAAAAGAGAGTAGCAGACAAACTCTACATCTAGAAAAATAACCAATGAGTGATTAATTGAAAGACTTGGGAACAAAGCGGTTCTGAAGAAAGCTTTATAATGCCGAAAAGTCAGTAGTCGTTATCTTACTGTACTTAGTGATAGCAAAAAATCCTACTATGAAAACCCTCCAATGTGCTATTCAACAAAAGCAAAAATGAACTAATACTTTATTTCGAGTGCTTTGTTTAAACCACGCTCAAATTTTCAATAGATCCTTTCATTATTATTTGAGCCAACTTGCCATTTGGTCTGGTAAGGGCTCTTATACAGCCCGATACACGTGTTTCGTCCTTACAGACTCGTCAGCCGGGCAGAACCCGTCGTCTTTCGATCTTTTTAAGGTCAGTTCTCTCAGGAGCCTTACACTGCTTATAGAGAGTGATCGAAGACGAACGTTTTACACTCTATGTCAAGCGAAATTTTCACCTAACACAGAGCGTTGCGCACTTGATTGCTCTTTAGCTGGTATTTTAATCATATTATACCCTTATTTCGAGAAACACGTGTATCGGGCTGTACAAGAGCCCTTACCAGACCACATGACAAGTTGGCTCAAATAATAATGAAAGGATCTATTGAAATTTAAGCGTGGTCTAACCATAGCACTTCTATGCCGAGGCTACCAGATAGCAGTCGATCTTGGGAGATCAGAAATACTGGGTATTTATGAAGTTATGACCGAAATTGACGCTCGCGTCGGAGAAAACTAGTTCCAGTTGTTACATGCTATTGCGAACATGAGCAGATCAATGACAGTAGTTACTTTACTGATCAAAATCAAAAATCGTTAATATTCCTACGGCGTTCTTATACACGCAAATAGTCCACACATTATACATCCCTTAGAGTTATAGCACTGACGATCAGAGAAGTAAAGCTGATGTCTGTAAACGTGTTCAACTGACTCTAGCATATGTTCGAACAGACGCCTCAAAGCCAGCAAGTAATCCGCCGTTAATCGCTCCCTGAAGAATGCGCCATGCATTCGGCTTCACCTAGCATTGTTTGAGGTTAATGAACTCATATCCGGCCCTTACAATGTGTCGTGGCGACCTACAGAAGTATCAAGTCAGTGCTGCTAACCTCCCAAAAGGTGCGATAGCAATTCGCCAACACTGGAGGGACAAAAGGCTTAGTGAGCCTTCGGTGAGGGATCGAACTACTGACTACTGAGTGACCAACCACATGTGTCTCGGAGCACTTCTAACCACTGCGTCACACCTGCTCTTATAGTTCAATAGTAGAGTGTTATAGTAAGATCACTGTGCTTGCACTCAAATATTTCACCCCAAGCACTAGCACTGAAACTCGCCGCCGTAACGTCTCTGGTATAATCGCACATGGCAAACAAAAGGACGAGAAATGGTCTTGACAGGACAAGGAAGTAGGGCTAGCACGCAAATGCATCTCAATTTCAGCTTGCACTGCCCTCTCTACTGGCTTTTTGAAACCGTTTCTTCAGGCTTTTCAGGACATTTTAGGGGGTTTTCTTCATTTTATGAACCGAGAAATGAAAAGAATACCACAGGAAATTAATTCGCCGCATTGGAACTGATCACTAACTACCAAATCAATACTGATTCCATTGCGATGATTAGTCGAACTGTGAATGGGTTGGTCGTGAAAGGGTCAACATAGCGCACGTATAAAATCTTCACTTCTCTAACTGATAAGTAGTCCACAATATTTACCTATACTATGAGTACAGGTAAAGAATGAATAGCCAGCTGATGATAGTGAAGTTCACTTCCCTAACCTTTTTCCTTCAGAAAAAAAAGCCAAATGAATTCCAATCAAATGGAAAGAAACTAGTTTATACCTTACTATCCCGTTCTAATTCACCACGAAGCCAGTCAAAGTCGCTATATCGTCGACGTACACTCGATTCCTTCTGTTTGAACACCGGCAGGTTGGACTGAAACTTTGCTAATTACTGAATACTGAGATAGAAAAGTTTGTGACAAAAGTTCACCTTAGAGGAAGAAAAGGCTAGAAACTAAGCATTTTGCTCCACACTACACTAAGGATTCCATACGAAAATAACGACAAGGTCGAAAATCCACTCCGAGAAATGCAGATCAAAATTGAGCCTTCACAAAAAAAAAAAACACCTTTGCAGCAGACCAAAAGAGCGACATTCACTGACGTCGGTAGCTCACGAATAGTATTTTATCAGAAGAAGCTTTCCCAAGGTTGGTATATCTTCTTCAAAATCAGTGATTACCACTTCGGAAATTTGCTCAGAACCATGCTAGTCTATATATTCGACTGTTTCTTAGATCTCGCTTAAAACAATATAATCTATAAACCCAATGATGTAGAGTGGTGTGCAAAAAGGTTTGCGTCAGCCTGGACTTGAACCCAGATCTTACTCTTTCCGGGAGCATGTGCTAAACCGTTACATCACCGACGCTCGTTTTGCACTCCACTCTTTCTAAGCTACAACGCGTACAATGTAATCTGATAGCATCTATTGAGCCTTTCATGAAATCTATTAAAACACTTCTTGAGTGTAGACAAATGTTCCGGGCTTTCAGTTTCATCAATAGCACGGCGACCTTCGTCTGACCCTATCCCTTAAATGAAGATATACCCACCTACATATAGAGGAATGGACCGAACAACTCACACTGTACGTGTGTCGAGTGAAAAATCACCCCATACTGCAATGATTGACATTCGATTGCTTATGTCTGATAAATTTGATAAGACCTTTATACTCGACAGTTTTTTAGGACCTCGCCTAAAAGCAATATCAGATTTATCAGCCATTAACAATCGATTGCCAATCATTGTAATATCGTTAGTTCTTCAACTGACACACGTGCAGAGTAAGTTGTTCGTCGTCAGCTACTTCATATGTAGGGGGATATCCTCCTCTAAGGGATTGACCCAAACGAAAGGTAACCGATAGCTGAAAGGCCGAAATACGTGTCCAGAACTTTACAAGTGCCATAACAGATGTCATGGAAGGCTCCAGATAAGCCATCAGACTATGCTATCCTATATAAAGGAATTTACTTCACCATCTATTGTGTGAGGGGGAGATCACAGGACAGATCGTAGACAGTGTGTGACAAACCCCGGTGACTTTCCTATTTGAGTATTTATAGGGCTCTCAAGAAGGCGAAGTCACCACCGAACATCATCTATTGATGTTAAGATATACCACTTTCGTAAAAGCTTTTTGAAAAAGGGCAGCTCGTGAGACAGTTAACAACATCTTCACTCAACTAAAGAGATGTGGGCTAGCTAGGAATTTTCATGAAACTCTAGCAACGTTGTGAAAGAATTCTAAACGTATCAAGCCTACCCGTAGCCTTATCTCGTAGTCCGTATAGCGCATCTTTCCGACTCCATGAGTGATTGGATTAACGACTTCGATCTCGAGAAAATTTGCCGGAGGAGCATAGGCTTCGTCCAGGTTTGACGCTTCGGTTGAAGACGTTGCGTTGCACTTGCCATGCTACTCATCACTAGAACTGACAGATCAAGCAAACGAAGACAAGCTTAACGTCTCAACTACGAACCACGATCTTCACCATTGAATAGACACTAGGCACAGACACATCACTGACAGTCTTATAGAAAACAGGAGCTTGTGTAGCACTGTGGTTAGACGTGCTAGGCGACACGCACGTGGTCGATGGCTCGATCCCGCGTTCAGAGCTCGCCAAGCTTTCTAACCTTCGCGGGTCGGTGAATTAGTAGCAGAGTTGTCTGCGAGGATAGCAGCACTAACTTGATAGATCGGTAGACCACCGCGAACCATTGTAAAGGTCATATTTGCATCCAGTTACTTCAAAAGCAGATAAAAATTGAAGGATGCATGGCTTATTTACGGTTCTTTTCGATTATAAAGGATCACATGAATATTCGATCTCATTCGCTGTACAACAATCTTTCACAGGGAGTGTTAATATCGATTCAAAAGCTTGAATCTCTGGCTAAAGTCGTAAGTCGCCGGCTTTCGAAAAGACCATTTTGCAAAGCTGTAAAGTTCAAAATAAAGTTGTGTATTACATCCGCTCCGCAATCCGACTATTGCTTCGCTAAAACCACGAAAAGCACATGAACGTGTAGAGGAAATCTTTGAAATCAATGTTAGGCGTTTAATCTAAACTTTCGAAAACAATTCCCAATTAAAAGACAAAATGCATTTTCCTATGGCCCGCAGAAGTGCCAATCGATCGACCCCGCGCGTTGAAAAGGCCATATCCGCCCTGGGCCCCGTACCTCACCCGTGGAAAAGTCAAAATCTCCTTGCCCGCGTATGAGAATTTCATTTAATTTATCCTGTTGCATTGGACGGAAATGGTCTTTCCAGAGACAGACCACAGCTCTGGAATCTTTAAGCATGCATACGCTATCGACTGAGTACTAATAGTCTCAAAAAGGAGCTCTGCCCTGCGAGAAATATGCGCGCGTGAAACAAAATTTTATGCCGAACTTGACAATGTTATAAAAAGGTCTTTTTCAAAAACCGGTCACGTAAGGCTCTAGCCAGAGATTCAAGCTTTGAAATGGTTACTGACACTTTCATAGACAAATTCTTGTACAGCGAATGAGCTCGAAAATTCATTTTGTTCCCATACAACCGAACAACTACCGATTAACGTCTAGAGCTTCATACTTTTTTTTATGGAAAGTCGATGATGAATATAACAACTACACAGCTGATCTTCATTAACAAGAGGAAGACTTATAAACAACAAGACGGCTCTGGAGAAGGCAAAATAACGGCAACATCAATCACAGTTGTACTAAGCAGATCTTGTCGCGTACAACCTCGTGTCTGCTCATCAAACAAATAGCAGACTACCTGGTCAATGCCCAGGTTAACGGACGATCACCCTATTTTGGACAAAATTATTCAATCCCACTGATTCGACACCAACCCGTTTGAGGAGACCTCCCTACCGGTACAAAAAAAACCTTCACGGCTTCTCCACTATGCTGAAATCGTTGTTTCACTTTACGAACCAATCAAAAAGCGTTCACGTACCACTAGTCGAACGGCTCACAATCTAATCACCTAAGTGATCATCAGCTTTCGTTTTGAAAGCTTTCTTAAGACTAGGCTCAAATTTCAATAAGCCAGAAAACCATCCTTTTTTTTGAGCCACTCATGCGGTTTGTCATATAAGGGCTGACTTATAGAGCCCGATACACGTGTTCCAACATTGAAGGTCTCATCAGTCGCCCTTCTCGTCTTCAGCCAATCCTCTCGAGGAGCTCAGTCCTTTATACTAAGAGTAGGCGACGACGAACATTTTACGCCGTAAGTCAAATAAAATTATCACTAAACATACAGTGTTCTACACCGATTGCTCCTATCTGGTACCGTTAGTATATCATACCTTTCGTTTCGAGTGTTTTCTTATGACCATGCTCATTTTGATAAGCCAGATAATCAATTTTGAGCCCACACATGATTATCTGGAATACAGAAATTTGAAAGTGGTTTTAAGAAAATACACGAAACGAAAGGTATGATATACTAACAGCACCAGATAGGAGCAATCGGTGTAGAACACTGTCTGACTAGTGATAATTTTACTTGACTTACGGCGTAAAATGTTCGTCGTCGCCTACTCTTAGTATAAGGGACTGAGCTCCCCGAGAGAACTGGCTAAAGACGAAAGGGTACCGTTCGATGAATAGAACCGTCAAGGTTAAAACATGTGTATCGGGCTCTGTAAGACAGCCCTTATCTAACAGACCACAGAGTGGCTCAAAAATGGTTATCTGATCGTCAGCTCTCTGAAATTACGAAGACTCTATGATCGATAGAACTTTGACAGATAACGACCTAGGCCAATTTCTCAACATCGGACCACAACTTCTTATCACTTTCCTTACGACGAAACCGGGTTCAACTTCTGACCTTAAATGTGTATACTGTCGAAAAATTCCATTTCAAGGTCAAAATTCCATCAAAGATCAAACATTTTCAAGACTGAAACGAAGATTTCCTAGTGATATGCAAAACTCTGGACTAAGGAAGGCGGGAGGAAGGCACGCAATTCACCCATAAAACCGGAGGCGGGTTGGTCGTGACGCGCATGTGAAGACCTTCTGTCGGAAAACGAATGATTAGCAGAACGGTGGACTAAATGGCGTAGTCGCAGCGCGCGAAACCTACATGGGTGTAACGCAGGTTCGGTTCCAGACTGGGAACGAAATTTGCATATCATTAGCCTCCTTGGAGCTTATTTACAACATCGCAACGCTGTCATGTGGGCGGTGAAATAAAAGAAACTTTCGTGGATTGCATATCAAATACGAGAAAAAACAAATCCTTGAAATCCCCAATATATGTGAGCGATTCTAAACATCAACGACACACTGGGTGACACCACTGGAGATCCCCGTCCAGTTCGTTGAAACCGTGCCTGCTCACTTGCCTTCGCGTTCGCAAATGAGCCTGGCAAAAGAGGAAGCGAGATGAAAGAGTACTGACGGTTTCAAGAGCTTCCAAGGACGCACAGGGGTTCCACTAAACCATGATAACGACGAAAACTACCGTCGTTTCGAAGAGAAGCTCCACAATTTTTGCTGATCTCTCTCGTAATGATAGTTTCCTATCAAATTAGATCACTAAATCGAGATCACTAACTGGCGCACAGTCATTTGTTCCGCACGAATCAAATGCATTGACAACCAATGCATTGTGACTTGTCCGTAGATGAGAAACCAAATAATGACGGACAGAAAATTGTATGATGTACAGTAGTGTGCAAAAACGTTTGCGTCAGCCGGATTCGAACCCGGATCTACTCTTTCCGGAGCATGTGCTAAACCGTTGCCACCACCGACGCTCGTTTTGCACTTCCACACATTCCACGCTACAACGCACTACTCTACATCATTGGGTTTATCTGAAACATCATAACACCGCAATCGCGGTCAAATAAAGATGATTTCCGAGAAAATTCTACGTTGGTCGATGAAATCCAATAACCCAACGTGAATTCCGTGACGGGTTTTGAATGCCCCATTTCACGTTCAACGAAACGAACATCTCCAAATGTTTCCAGTTAGGGTCTATCTAGGTCGTGACATGTCAGCATGCATGAACGCCCCTAGCTCAGAGCTGAGCAGGAGGAAACGAGCGGCTTGGGGTAACGTTTAAGAGCATCGAAGATGTAGTGAAGAGACAAAGAACATCCGACTCCGTGCCCACCTTTTCGACTCGAGCAATTATCCCTGCCCTGACGTATGCAGCAGAAATCTGGTCGTTACGTAAGCAGGATGAAAAGATCACTTGGCGTTATCGAACGCGCAGTCGAAAGGTCGATGCTAGGAGTATCCCGTATCTCGCAAATGAGACAAAGGATCCGAAGTTCCGACCTACGTCCAACGATCGAAAATCAGAGGACGTCGTTCTAAACGCCAGGATATCGAAAATAAGGTGGGCCGGAAAGTGATGCGCTTCAACGACAACCGATGGACGAGAGCCGTTACCGACTGGATTCCTCGGGACGTCAAGCACTCTAAAAGGAAGACCACCGACCCGATGGTCCGTCCGATTTCTTCAAGAAAGGCATAAAAGAAAGATACAACGCTCAACGAGTCTCAAGAGCAAGGAGGACCCACGGGTAACCCTTCACGCGCCTAGGGAAAAATCGGAGTGTTGCTGGTGTCCTCTCGAGTCACTCGACGATCAGCGCGACCACAAGTCATAGAGGTAGGTGACTTCAACGCGGTGTGATTGATATGAATGAGCACGATTCTGCCCTCAACTGGGCACGACAATTCTTCAGGCAAGATCGAGCTCAAAAAAGTGACGTCATGATAAAAAGCTAAAAGGAAGGGATCTCTCGTCATCTTTCTTGCCGGCGAAGAGATCCGAGCCGGGTCTCCATTTCGGCTCGTCGGATCCTGAGCTTT
>JAHQIW010006544.1:0-38282 GCA_019055375.1 Parelaphostrongylus tenuis
TCGAAGAGGAAAGATGTTAGGATGGCAAAGAGCAGTGGAAATGAGTCGACAGTACGATGGATTTGGGTTATCATGAATAAGCGTACGACAAAAGTGAAAAACCTTAGTGAGAACTTCAAAGAGTGGCAACAAGGCAACCTCACAATAAATCATCAGTTTCGTGTTCATTCAATAGACGTATGTGGCTTCGCTTAGCTGTAGACTACAACCAGGCGAGAGAGTATGATGTGCTTCTAAGCAGGCTTCGTGGGACTTGCACCGCAGATGACATCGAATAGGAGATTTTGTTTGATACGAAGGGTGTGTGGCTCATGCATATGATTGAAAGTCGCTCAGCAGCTGCAAGTCGGATGTTTAACACTTTGTGTGCTATAGACCAAAGCCCCGTCCCTCCACTTCCGCAGCGGTGGCAGTCCGTAGTGCGGAAGATTACTTATCCCAGTCAACGTAACGAAGCTTTCTGGTGCGATTACGCTTTACAGCGCTTCACGGCAGATTTTTGGTGTTGATTTGGTGTAGATTACTTTGAGCGGTCTCCTATAGCGGCATTATCGTAGAAAAACTTATACACTCAGTTGTCTTACAAATCACTACGTTTTGATATGAAATGTCGATCCACATAAAACAACAGACAGATGGAACCACATAAACAGCGAAACCAACTCACAGCCTCCTCAAAAGTGATTAGACCCACTTCCATAAAAGTTTCTTCTGAAATGTTGCACAGTGTCGAAAATCTGACCTAGGCCATGACGTTGTAACTTATCCTCCTTGTCTGCATTTACAGATCCTCTATAGATGATTGGGCCCCGTGGCCGAGTCATTGTGATGTTCATCGTGGCGCGCGAGGAGCCGAGCTCCACAGCTGAAAAAGAATAATCTGTTTATAGTGTTATCCGAGCAAATTTTGAGTGTGTGCTGCATTAAACAGTCGCTCATGGGATTTTTTTCTCATATTTACTATTCTAATGTAACTTAGAAAATTGAGTGGTGACCAAAAACGCGGCCTCAGGCGGGAATCGAACCCGCGTTTCATCCTATCCAGGGTCGTGTGCTCTAACCACTACACCACCGAGGCACATTTGCTCGACCACTCAGTGAAATCGCATATCCGACCAAACCTGTTAAAGGTTGGTGGCTGATAGCTAACATAGAGATGTTTAAGAATGAGTGGTCGAGCAAAAGTGCCTCGGTGGTGTAGTGGTTAGAGTAGCGCCCCGGATAAAATGAAACGTGGGTTCGATTCCCGCCTGAGGCCGCGTTTTTGCTACCACTCAATTCTCTAAGTTATATAAGTAAAATCGTGACACTGCGCAATAAGCAGTAGAAATACTATAAATTCAAAGTACTTACTATTCTATTATATATACGAAATCTTCACTATACGCGGATTGATCAATAACCGAAGTAATTCAGCTCTCCGGTTTGCAACGCTTTAATCGGAGCGGGAGTAAACTGACTATAATGTAAATCCGGTGAATTCTGGACGTGTTCTGGTCGCCCATGGAGACTTTTTCCAATTTTTAATTCTGATTTACAAAGATCTTCATAAGAAGCGAATTGACCAGTTGAAAGAATAATTCGAATCTCTGTTAGCAGCACATAGGGTTTTTGACAACAGTACCTGTGTTGTTGATACCTTACAGAAGTTTCATTGCGTTTTCTCTTTTAATTGAGATTTGCAGAAAACTTGTTCAACAGTGTCGACATATCACACGGTCTCAGTGCTTATTCTTCTAGATAGCTGAGACTACAGTGCCACCGGTCCCTAGCTGATTGTCTCTCCAAGTTCATGCTTTTTCTGAAGGTTTCCTATTCATAAATACTCTTAGTTTTAAACCTGGCACTTCTGGCCTCATTTTCAATCATTCTAACGAATCGGCCGTCCTACATTGGGCAGATATAAGAAGCGCCAACTGGCCAGCTAACAGTAGCTTTAACGGAATCCCAACGTTGCGTGGTTTTGCTAACGTAAGTTTGCTTCGTATGAGTGTTTTAACATCAGAATGGCTGTGGCCCTTCAACTTCAAATAATTCGTGCAACAACAAGTGCTGCCGGTTGCGCCAACAGTATGCGTGATGGTCGTGCAGCTGCTGCATATGTTTTCTGACAGCCGTGAGTAGCAGGAAATTTGAACATAATGCTAAAAACGCTCACAACTCTTTTTCAGCAATGCACGTACTGGAATCTCTGTACACTTCGGGACAGCCGTGAAGAGATGGTGAAGAATGTGCTGCTTCTTCTGCACATCGTGACGTTGCTCTTTGTGTTAATGCTTTGAATTTTTATTCATAATCAATCCATAAGATCAACTGTTTTCAAAACCTCGCAATAAACATTCAAAATAATTCTAAAAAAAGAATGACTAAAGCCTAAACGAGGTTTGTACGCCAGGGCCATACACCGGTGTTTCGGAGGTTTCGGCCACCTCGTCAGTAAACCCAGCCCCACATTAGGCCCTGCATTGAAGCATGGAGGGGAGGCGTATGTGGTGATAGCACAGTGTACAATGACACTGGTCCATCACCACTCCTCAGTCGTTAGACTTTTTTTCGGTGGCAGGACAAAATTGATCTATAACATCGACTTGCTTCAATGCAGGGCTTAATGTAAGGCGGGGGTCTCTGACGAGGAAACCGAAACCTCCGAAACACCGGTGTATGGACCCGGCGTACCAATCTCGTTTAGGTTTTAAGCATTCTCTTTAGAATTATTTTGAATGTTTATTGCGAATTCTAAAAACAGTCGATGTTATAGATCAATATTGTTCTATCAGCCAATGAAAAAATCAATCAACTGAGGAGTGGTGATGGACCAGTTTCTGTGCCATCACCACATACGCCTCCCTCCTTGCTTCAGTGCAGGGCTTAATGTGGGGCAGTGGTCACTGACAAGGAGACTGAAACCTCCGAAGCACCAGTGTATGCCCCTAGCGTACAAACCTCGTTTAGGCTTTGAGCATTCTTGTTTGGAATTTTTATTCATAGTTGTGGTATGGGAAGAAGTGATGGAGGTGTAACGACTCCTTCCCGTTAAATACGCCCTAATTGAGCTCGCTGGTGAAAATGTTTTTTTTATTTTTTTTTAATCATCGTTCGATAACTAAAATAAAGTAAATCTGAACGACGTATGTTATTCTTTGAATGGCCTGTTTTTTTTTGCTGTAGCAGTCGAAAGAATATTTTGATCCGAATCATATATTTCTCGTCGGAATAAAGGTTTTATTATAAGCAGTTAATAATCACTGTATCAGGCGAGTCTTCCCGATTCCAACGATAGACTTGTTTTTTCGAAAAGACTTTTCTGAGTGCAGTAACAGTCAAAAGAAGATTAGATTTCACAATTTTGGATTAGTTTCTATGAACGCATCCGGTTTTGACCTTTCGAGAAGAATGCGTTTGCTGGTTTTTTTTTCAGAGTTGTAATAGCCATTCGATAGCTTAAACTCAAAAAATTTTGATAGCATGCTTCATTTTTTGAATGGCTTCGCAAACACGCTCTAAAACTAGAACTAATCTTCACACTCAAGTATCTCCGGTCTAGCAGTTTTTTCGCTATACTTGTGATAATTTTTTGATAGCTTTAATTCGACTATTTCTATAAAATTTTTGTTTTTGAAGATAACTCCTCATTGCAATGTAGCAGTCAAAAGAAGATTACGTTCCGCAGTTAGTTGATATGTTGCTAAAGGCACGGTGATTTTGGGCCTATGTCGCAAAATCCACACTTTGAGTACAAAAACCATTGTTCTTCTAATTGTTACTACTCTCTAGAAAGTCCTCTTCAAAAAAAAGTTACGTCTTTGCAGTTGCTGAGATTTGTACTACCAAAGATTACTAACTGTGTAAAGAAAAAACTTTTCCGACTCGAAACCCCAGATGTGAAACAAAATATCATTTCGATTGTTACAACGCAAAAAACAAGCCATTTGAGAAACAAAATATACCGCTTGGATTTATTTAATTTCAGCTATCGAACGAATACTAATAATCAAGTAAAATAGGTCCTTTTAGAAGAAACTAATAGCTCACATGCGCAATCCTAATGGTGCTATTGCATGTGACAGAAATTGTTTCAAAAAGTAAGGATTTGTAAGATAGTCATTCGTTCTAGAAATAAGCCTATGAAAGCCTTTTCAGTGGTGATTTACGTTTTGTTGGCAAAAAAAAAGTTCGTAAGATCTGAAATCGAACTTTACAATCTCAAAAAATCTGCTATGAATTAGAAAAATTAGTGAGATTGCGAAACGTGATATTTTTTTTCATTATTAAAACCAACTGTGGAATTATTTTTAGATAGTAAGTTTAGTACTAGAAGCAGAACTTTTTAAGCTATTGATTGACTAGAAAAACATCAAAAAGATAGGAGAAACTGTTCAATAATAGTTGAAAATATACTTTTTTAGCAACAAGTGGTTTTTCCTTTTGAAAAGGCAAGATTTTGGGAAGCATTAGCGTTAGTCTTGTTAAAATCATTCATACAAGACCCTCATCAGTGATATTTTATCGTTTTTTGATAACAATGTTCTTCTGAGAGCCTTATTGATCCGAATTTGTATTGGAGCACGCACCACTCTTCATAACCCGTCCGGACGGCGCGCCCAGCCGACGGTCATACTGACTGTCATCGTCCGCAAGGCGATATAGAATCTGCGAGAAAATCTACAACATTAGAGTAACTTGTATTGAATGCTCCAGTAAAGACGACTGCATCGAAGCTGCAGCATCATATTAGTGCCTGCGTCAATCCCTTACCATGTCAAGATGAAACAATTCGACAATGTGATCTGGAGCAGTTCACTACGATAGCACCGTGGATAATCAATTTACTCAGTTGGAGTGAGTATACATTTCGATGGAAAATTCGTGTCAAATTTGGCAGCTGTCGACGAAATACTTTTGCCTCCAACAACAACCAACAAAGCAGAGACGGTGCTGATTGAATATACCAAAGAGGGGAAAAGAGATAGTAGCACAAGCAACTAAGAAAAAGACTCATTTCGTGAGAAATTCAAGGTGCATAGGGCCAAGAAATGAAAATAAATAGTTTTCTGATCATGGAAATCAATTCTTATTTCTACTTTGAGAACTTACTAGGCATGGTAAAAAAACTTACTTAACATGAAGACAGGAGTCAACAAATACAAAAGAGGGCAGAATGAAGTGCATCTAGGCTTCTCAATAGAGCCGTTGGTCACTAAGAAACTTAAAAATCTGTGTTCAGTTACATGATTCAACGAAGCTCTCAACGGTTTGTTATGCAATGGTTACGTTAGGTGACAGCTTACAGAGCGCTTAATCGATGTCTTTAATAAGACACCTGGTAAAATCATGTAGCCGCATAGCGGGCTCTGTTCTTCCAAACCCATGTCATTTTCAAGGCCTACGACACTACGCATCGATAGCAAAACAAAAATGGGATGGTAAAATAAAGAGGACAGCAGATGACAAATAGACGAAAAATATGGGAAAGTAAATCACAAAAGGATGCACACATTTCCAAGGACGGCAACCTTCACGATGAGTGTACGAGTCCGCAAATCAAGTTACTCAGCTGTGCTCGAAGCTAGCGATATGTACACACCTCAGTGCAAATCACAAACCCACGTATTATTTCTAGAAAAGCATTTGATACACTTGCGGGCAAAGAAATAAAGAGAAATGGGCCGAGACCAGCACAACTGATGAAACGGGTCGTCCATTTGTTTAAAATGATTCTATTTGTATTTCAATAAAGCGAGAACAGCTCTACAGAAAATTTAATTAAAACAACTCGCTGCTGCTAAATTTTATCCCCTTTATTAGATCTTAACCTTTGCAAAGTAAACAGTGGTTATGCATGTATGGAGTTAAAATCAAATATCATTTGAGGTGCTCTCAAAACGTCATAATGCCGCAAAAAAAAAAAATTTCATAGTCTCGCAAGCAAGACTGATAACATGAATGAGCTCTGTAGGAGTTTTGTTTCTCTACCGAGTCACAACAGTAACAAATTGCAAAGTTCTTCTATCAACGGCTTTTTTATATACCCCCTCAAAATGAAATAATTTGATAAGGATATAACATGTTTTGAGCTGATAGGTCTAGTGGTGTACAGACGCCTGTTTTCGTCCTATAGGGACTCATCACTACCACCCTCCCTCGGTTCAGTCATATCCTGTGTCATGTCATGTATCACATGTCACCTCCTTACCAGATTATTTCAATTTGAGCGGGTCTATAAAAAGCAGTTGAAACAAGAGTTTTGAGCCATTGTAACGCTGTGTACTCTACTGCCGGTGAGCGCAATGTCAGATAAGTACATCACCTGACTTTGGGTGATTTTTAACTTGGTATCGGTCCCTTTGAAGGATTATTTTTGCCTCAGGAGATCAGCTGAACCGACAGAGGGTGGTAGTGTCAAGTCCCAATAAGACGAAAAGAGGCGCCTGTATACCACTAGACCTATCAGCTCAGAACAAGTCATATCCTTATCAGATTATTTCAATTTGCTAAGCGTCGCCGTTATAACTTTGACAAGCGTACTTCGCTTTGCTTGACGGATTTATTCAGCTGCTGTCGTAAGACAAAGTCTGTTGATTACATTAATCTTTTTTAAATGGAGGGAAAGGACAGGGCCCTTTGAGTTGCATGCATCCATCTACACAGGCGCATTCATTGCAGGTTTCTTCAATGTTGCAGATGTTCTTTCCAACTTTATTCACTCTGAGATGAAACATTTATCAAAAATATCCCAGAATGCATCATGGTATTTAGAGCACACTGGTGGTAGTGCATACACGAAATAAAATAGAATCCATCGCATTTCTTACTTGCATAACCGATGGTAAAGAGTGTTGCCCATATGATCTGAAAGAAGATGACTTTTCAAAGGAGGCAGACTAATCCTTGTGTACATCGACGATGTAATCAATTTTCAAATTACAAGTAGAACAATTTACACTCTCATTATCCTTGAACAACATGAAAAAAACAGATACGAAGACGTTAATGTTTGCAATATGATTTGCCAAAATAATGGTAAAGCAAACCTTGAAACGTTTGCGACTGTTTTGTTCTCGTCAACTTCACGTGTGAATATCATGCTCAGAGGAATACCAATATTTTTGAGTTCACTTGCCCATGACGAAATTGCCTATGATAGTAGAAATGGAAAGAAAGAAATTAGATGTCCGCCAGTGTATTGTTGTCTCACAACTCACAATGTGAACAACAAAAGAATCATTAAGTAAAGTTCCATTCGTTTGGAGTATGTGGATGTTTTCTATGAAGTCCTGACTACCAGGTCTCTTTTCTGGTAGTGACAGTTTTTTGTCGCAGGTCTCCACGTGATCGTAGGCATAGAACTCGGCCATGCAATCGTAATTTTGAAGAATTACTTTGAGTTAAGCTTGAGGTTGTTAACACAATAATCTAGAAGCCAAAACGGCATATCATCGAACGTATATTGCAGCCATTGGCGCGTTTATTCCTACGTGCTCGCCGTTCTGTACTAGCCCTCTTGCTTCTAACGATCTGAAGCGTCATTCTTCTTACTACAATAACAGTTTGCTTGTTCGGAACTTGCTCGATTTTTGAAAATTCTTCAGTAATCATAATAATTCTCTTCTTGTCTTTGAAAAAATGCATCTGATATCGTTATGCCCATCTAGAACAGTATGTTGAAACGAAATCCTCATTGACGTATCTGGGCACCATTTGTCTACTGAATGACTTAGCTAGAAGAGCTGAATCTGAGATAATTTGATCAAATTGCACAGATGTTAAGAGTGGACCTTTACTTACCGTTCCACAAAGCGTCAGCAGTGTAATCTGTAGCATTTCCGAGGTCTGAAGCACTTTGAGAGGTATGCAATGTCAAGTAGACGTTAATTGTGCCATTTATGCTTAGTGATATTGGACTCCTCTCCTATATCGAAGTGAGCTCAGTAGTGGTTAGATCGAGGTAAGAATAATCTGTCTAATGTACAAGCCGAGTATATTTTGAATGTGTGCTGCACTAAACAATTCCCCGTAATATTTTCCTTTTATATTTACTATCTACCACTCCACGAAGTCTTGCAGAATAAGCGGATTGGTCGATCAAAAGGATATTCTAGTCCTGCGCTTTGTTAGGGTTGAAACAGAACGGAAAAAATCTGTTTATAATGTCAATCGAGTAAACTGTGTGTATCTACTGGATACAACAATCACTCGTGAGATTTTTTCTCATACTCACTAATCTACTACCCGAAACTATGAATGAATTAACCGATCATAAATAGATTTAATTAAGAATTAATTCAATTTTATTCAATTAATCTAGCCAGGCGCTCAGTAGAGCTGCTGATGCAAATCTGCATAGAGGCTGTCATTTTCCAATGTCGCTTTTCTATCTTGATTCAAAGCCTGCAAAAAGCTTTTCTAACAGAGAACTTGGATCCTCGTTGTAGGTTACACTCGTGGAGAATGAAATCAACACCGGAACACATTCTTGCGCACATTTTTTGACATCTCTTGTGATTTTTTGCAGGTTGACCTTGGAATAGAGGAAGAAAAGGTTCGAAAAAACGATTTTAGCTTGAAACTGGTGATGATAAGACACTAGACCCTTGGTATAATAAACCAAGACCGATCAGGAATAATTCCCCAAATGTTACGTTGCTTCTGTTCGAAACATATGAATCCAAGCAGTGGGCGAATTGCAAGTGACACCAAGTAATGTGTTTAGGAATGTGTTGTTGAGATCAATTAGCAGTGCTAATAAATCATCCTTCTGTCCTACTCTTTAGTCTCTTGCTTTGACCATGTAAGCGATTTTTCCAAATGTCTAGTGAGCCAAAAAAGATCCTCACGTAGATTGTCTGTTTCTGAAGTTTTTCGCCTATTAGCTTCATTACATTAATTTCAATAAGTATGTAGTGATGAGGCCCATATCTGAGACGGACCTCCCTCTTTGAGGGATCCCGCCCGATTAGTCGCGAGGGCACGTGGCGAGTCCCCAGGTGGTGGATAGGAGAATAAAACGCGAACCAAAAGCGACCGTGTGCTTCCCAGAGACGCAGGTGGATTCAGGGGACGAGCTCCCTGCTTCTGCAGCGCCGGCTTGACAAAAACGTTATTTCTATGAGTCAAGTCGGCCTAAAGCCTGCAATCAAGCGGCTGGGAAGTACATGGGAGGCGGTTAGGAGTCGCCTCCAACAAATAAGCTCCTCCCGCTCCTCCGAGAGAGACTGGCAAGCTACTCGTGAGTACCCAGCCCCCACGCTTAGAGCCTGGCAAGCTATAAGTTGGATATTGAAATGCCAAAAACAGCAACAAATATGGGCCTCATTCCTCCAACCCTGAAAAAACCCCTGTTACGGCAGCGCCAGGTGAGACGAGTACGGAGAAACAGCTAAAACCTCAGAACCAAACTAGGCTGCCAAGATCGAAACAGACTAAAGTTAGGATCTGTACCTACAATGCTAGAACCCTTGCTCACGAATTCTCTGTAGAAAATCCAATGATTTAAGCAAGAAGGATAAGGTACGATGTCATTGGCCTGGCTGAGACGAGAAGACACCATCCTTTTCACTCTGTTTATGACACCGGAGAAGAACTGTTCCTTGAGACATGCGATAGCAGAGGTGTCGGTGGCGTTGGCGTCCTCGTTTAATCGAATTTGACCGCGAACATCGATTCGTTCAAACAGCTAACAACCCGTATCGGACGATTACGGTCGAAGCGATGTGGTTCTATGCCGGCTTTGACCATCTTCGTTGCTTACGCACCAATATCAAGCTATGGCGAAGACGAAATCGAAGCGTTCTATTTGGACCTTAGAAAATTCTTCTGAAAAAATCACACATTCTTCAAGGTCATTGTCGGAGAGTTTAATGCAAAAATTTGACCTAGAGGAACGTTTGAAGAACGTCACAATGGGACCCACGGAATGAACAGTTTGAGAGGCTATCTGAGTTTACCATGACGACACAAACCATCCATGGTAACTTGCAATTCCAAAAGCCTCTTTCTCAGCGATGGACGTGGGAGTTTACCAACGGAGAGTACCATAACGAAAAACACCACATCTTAGTAAATCGAAGGTTTTGCTTAATCGATTTGTTGTTCCTAAGTTCTACACGGGATCCGATCATCGTATCCTTCGCGCAACTTTCCGTTTCTCGAGGAGAGGAGAGAAAGCCGCTAAAATCAAACAACGAAGTCCCAGGACTACCATATACTGGGATGTATTCAAATCATTAGTCGGCTCTTGAGAAGATACCGTTGTCGACAACATCGACGAAGAATGCGATCGACTCGTTGAATATCTACACGCTAGCGCTATGAAAGCCAAGAGTCCTAAGGTCAGGAAGAGACTCTTTTCTCCGCCGACACTCGAGCTGATACGTTAACGTGGAATCGCACGAGCTGCAGGCAACCGAATCTTAACGTCCGAACTTGCGAAACGTTGCAGAGAAGCGATAAAAGAAGACCTTAAAAACAGAAGAGCAACAGTTATGGCAGAAGCTGCAAAAGCTGGAAAGAGCATTCGCAAAGCCCAGCGAGGCTTCGCTAACTATAAAACCAAGATGATTGCACTCCGATACCCTGAAGGGACACTTACAGCTTCGAGAAGGGCTATGGAGAAAATTATCCACCAATACTACTCGGATCTCTTCGCTAGCCATGTCCTCTTACCGTCATATAAATTGAAAGAGGACGAATATGTCGTCCCACCGGTCCTCCCTTCCAAAATCCGGCATGCTATATCGTCGGTGAAAAACAGAACAACACCTGGTCCAGACAGGATTAGACCAGAACATCTGAAGAATCTGCCGCCAGTTATCATCAACACCCTGGCTCGGCTGTCTTCACTCGCTACCTGTCAGAATGCAAGGTCCCTATTCAATGGAAAACCAGCAAGAAAGTATTGTTGTTCAAAAAGGGAGACCTTCACGACATAGGCAATTATCGCCCAATATGCTTGGTGTCCTTTTTCTATAAACTCTTTACTCGAGTCATCCTAAACAGGATTGATAGAACACTGGACGAAGGACAGCCATGCGAACAAGCAGGGTTCCGAAAAGGATTTAGTACCACGGGCCACATCCACGCGATTACAAGAATTATCGAAGTTTCACGAGAGTACAAACAACCACTCTGTCTCACTTTCATCGATCTGAAGAAAGCCTTTGATTCAGTGGAAACAGAAGCGGTTATAGAGGCTCTGGATAACCAGGGCGTCCCTACTCGGTACATAATGATCCTTCGTGATCTTTATAAAGATTTCACGACCAAAATATCTCTATTCTACAACAATTTCACCATTGACGTAAGAAGAGGGGTTCGACAAGGCCATACAATCTCGCCAAAACTATTCACTGCCACCCTACAAAACGTCATGCGAACATTAGAATGGGACGAAATGGGAGTGAAAATTGACGGTCGACAATTAAACCATCTTCGCTTAGCTGGCGATATCGTTCTCATAACACCAAACATCAGCCAAGCAGAACGAATGTTGACCGATTTCGATAACTCCTGTGGAAAGATTGGTCTTCAAGTGAATCTAACGAAAACAATGTTCATGAGGAACGAATGGGTTTCTAATGCCCCATTTACGCTCAACGGAACGACAATCTCCGAATGCTCCAGTTACGTCTATCTAGGTCGTGAAATCAACATGATGAACGACCTAGCCCCAGAGTTGAGCAGGAGGAAACGAGCGGCTTGGGGAACGTTTAAGAGCATCGAAGATGTGGTGAAGAGGACGAAGAACATACGACTCCGTGCCCCCATTTTTCGACTCGACAATTATCCCTGCCCTGACGTATGCAGCAGAAACCTGGTCGCTACGTAAGCAGGACGAAAGATCACTTGGAGTTATCGAACGCGCAGTCGAAAGGTCGATGCTAGGACTATCCCGTATCTCGCACTTAGAGAAAGGTTCCGAAGTTCCGACCTACGTCAACGATCGAATATCAGAGACGCCGTTCTACACGCCAGGATATCGAAAATAAGGTGGGCCGGACAAGTGATGCGCTTCAACGACAACCGATGGATGAGAGCCGATAGCGACTGGATTCCTCGGGACGTCAAGCGCTCTAAAGGAACACCACTGATCCGTTGGTCCGATTTCTTCACGAAAGCGATAGAAGAAAGATATGATGCTCAGCGAATCCCTACAGCGAGGAGGACCCACTGGGCTACTCTTGCACGCGATAGGGAAGAATGGAAGAGTTTCTGGTACCCGCTCGAGTTACTCGACGATCAACGGGACGACAGGTGATACAGGTGATACAGGTGATGTAGTGATGAACAAATGAACAATTTGGAAGCCGCAGAATAGAAGACATCGGTTTAGAATTTTTCAACAAGTAAATGGAGAGCGTCATTATTCATGATCATTATGCCATCGATCTGCAAGCCTTTGGATCTGCTCGAAATCGCCTTATTTGGACTTTAGATCAAAAACCCCGACATGACTTTTCAACCTGATCAAATGTCTCGAATCGACGTCGACTCAGGAGATGTTCATTGAGCGGAAAAGACCACAATTGGACGGCGCAGCATTTGCGCTGTCGGTAAGGTACGGCAAGACTTGAACTCCCTCCATTTTATCAAACGTTTCCTTGGTCTTCCTTGCAGTGTGATGTTTGGCAATGCCTTGCTGAATCAGCGCGCTATCGACACATCAGTGTCATGTACTGTTTCTCCAACGCATCGTAGACTCAGTCCAGCTGCTCGCGGTAGAGTTCGACATTGATGGCGCGCAATTTGGAACATGTTTCAAATCCAAGACATCCTCAAAATTCCACCAGAAGCAGATTGCGACTCCTTTGCCCAATGGATTTTCACCTGCAACTGATAGTAGGGCTTGGTCTTTAGGAGACCATCGTTAGCTCAAATCGTGTGTGCCCAGGTAGACCGACTTCTCATACGACGACACAATCGCCTCTTGAATCGATCGCTTAATCAATCATTCTGCAGCAACTAAAGGCAAATTTCAGCGCGGTGATTTGCTTGAGCTTCAGTCAATTCGTGTGTATCTTAGTTAGGATTCTTGTGGGCAAAGTCAAGCTGTTGAACACAATACCATACCGTCTTTTGGTCGATTCTGGGTTCTACTATCAATTCACAAGTGCTTGATGACAGTTCCGTATCCAAGGCTGCTTGCAACTCTCATCGTCCAATTTTAATGGCCAACCGAAACAACATTGGATTTTTAGACTGAGCTCACCAGTTTTAGTTTGCTTGTATGACCTTGCAACATTCGCATGGCTCACAGCTCCCACACCTTCGGCCCCACACATCTCCTTTTCAGTATCTCTTATTGAAAGTTGTCGCTTCCAGCATCACCATATCAATGCGCAGAGCTCAACCTTGCCCATGATTATTATGACTTAAATTTTGATGTGGTATGACTAGCGCTGCCATGAAAGTATCTTCTTCAATAATTTCTGAGATACTTTTATAAAATTACAATAGTCAATGTTGTGTGAAACAAACATAAATTTTACATTTCTCTCGGGTGTTGAGAAGCATTTTTTTCAACGTGACAGATTATGTACGTTATCCAAAAGCGTATTTTACGATGCTCACTATTCGATACTACATTACTGTCTTCGGAGGCCAGTAGTGGATGTTGTCGTCGAAAAAGATATCACCCAGAATCCCACGCTTCTACTTGATGACGCAGGATGTGTTCGAGGTGACATAATGCTCAAGTGCAAGAAACCAATCGACTACTACACAGTGCAGATTCCCGACGCAAAGGAGCTGAATGTGGAAGAGACACTACTGCGATCAGAACAATGTTGAGTAGGAGCAGACGCCTTAACTCTCACACAATTGCTCCATAAATTTCAATATGCCTGGCAATTATTTTTTGAGCCATGCATATGGTGTTTTGTAGGACAACTTATTCCCGCCCGATACACGTGTTTCAACCTTAACATTCACATCAGTCAGGCGGTATACTTCGTCTTTTGCCAGTTCTTTCGGATGAACCTAACCCCATACTAAGAGTAGGCGACGACGAACACTCTACACGTTAAGTGAAAACATCACTGAAAGATTATCAGGCGTGTTGAAATTTGAGCGCGGTCTTAAGAAGACACTTGTTAAAAGCCGCTCGCAAAACGCTGTACCTTTCGCTTGATAATCACGCAAACCCACACCAAACTGTGTGAGCTGAGCTCAAAGTGCGTAGTGCGCTTAGTTCTCAACAAGCACAATCAGGGACGGTGAAGGTGGTGTTAGTTGTCGACACCGCCGCTGTGAACCGCGCAATAAGGCGCACGCGCCCCCTTGCCAGATTTTGGAATGCGCTCACAAGAGTCCGAAACGTAGGATGATGAAGGTGCTCGCTTACGCTCAGGAAATACGTGTTATAGTCTCGAAACCATGATCACCCACACCGAAACCTCACGTGTTACACACTCTGTTCACGTTTTGCCGTCTCTCAACCACAGCAACGCCGCAGCTAAGTTATTGAAGAGTTGGCAAAATATATTAGAAAGATTGTTGATTCCTGACTTGCAATTTATGTTCTAAAGTATGAATTTACCTGTTTAAAGAAATAATGTCTTGATTAATAATCTACAATAATCTTAAATATTTTGGGGCATCGTGGTCGGGTGGTTGTGATGCTCGTCTGAGAGCGCGCGCGAGCTAAGTGTCGCCCCCACCCCCCTTCCCCTCAACACTTTCCTTCAATCGACAGCGAACTCCTCTAGAACGTCACAGCCAGGTTATCCTCGAAATATCAAGCGGACGTGCTCAGCCAATATTCTACGACATTCAAGATGAAGACGAAAAAACGAGTTGAATGCTGGAAGTACTGGAATCCGCACAGCGAAAAAACATTGTGAAAACTGTGAAGACGGATCAACAGAGTGAGCAGTGTTCTGGTCCTCCAACTATATATATCCAAGAATGTTGAACAATATACAAAATTTGGGACTCTGCCGAAACTTCAACCTGACTCCCTAACCAGTCGGGGCGCGTACTCACCACTACACTATCTGAGCTTTCCTCCTACCGTCACTTTGTGATACAACGCGGTACCGTATAGGGTGATCTAGGGATTCAGCTCCAACTTAAGATCTGAACAAAAATATTACTCAGCATTTTTTGGCTATATAGTTCCAAACCATCATACCGCTAAAGAAATTACAGAATTTAGAAGCTTTCATAAATTATGCTTATCTAACAGTTGTCAGTTCAACTGGGTTTGATGCTGATCCGTGCTTATCACGCCACCTATTGACTGTTGGCTGCTGACAGCTGCGATGCCTTCTTAAAAAAGTGGTAGCACAACAGGAATCACACTAGTGCAGAAATTAACAGACGTCCCTGGTTAGGGTGAGATGTGGGCTCAATTCCCATCCGAGATCAGTGGTTTCGATATCACTCAGCTCTCTTGGATATATAGTTTTTGTACTGGCACTCAAAGAGCTGGTGCAATTAAAGTCTGCGAGTGCACTGAGTTCGGTAAACCACTGTCATAGCCGTTTCCTGTTGATTAGCAGCGCTCAGGGTTGGTATTGACTCTTCTTCTCAAAGCTGATCTTGATTTCTTACTCCATATGCCAATTTAATACGACAGCGTTACCCTGAAGTCTCCTAGAACAGTGGGGAACTCTCCAGGCCATGATTCTTTAGCATTTCTTCTTAGGATTTCTAAACTTTTATTTTTTCAAAGAAGTGGTTCTGAGAGTTATCACCTGGTCGTGAGATATTAGTTGCTGAAAGACTTCACGTAGTATTATTATGAGGAATTATTTATAGAATTCTCCTCTGAGTGATTAGAGCGTCTAATTCTACAGAGTGAACTCCTAAATGAAAAAAAAACGATTAGCGCTGGCATTCATGATGACCGCAATCAGCCTTTCATCCCGTCCATTGCAATGCATTCTGCAGTCCTCAACATAAATCACTTCAGACGTTTCAATAAAAGAAAACATTATTTCACCTTCATCCTGAAGGTGTGCAAGAAATCCATTATTATTCAAGGCCTTCGAATTGGTTACCATTTAAGATGTCTTCGGATGTGCGTGACGTCATTGGAGCGACAGTTTTCAGTTTTTTTTTGCCTTCTTCTACTGTTATTAATTGCCGTTTTTTGAATTATTGTTATTGTTATTATTATTATTATTGTTATTATGTATTACTGAAATTCCCAAGACCGACTATCGCTTAGGCTTGGCATTGATTGAACTATCTTTTATTCAGCAAACACGAGGTCGTTAATACACGTTTAGTTTGTACAAAATAGTGAGATAGGGCTCGTATGAGTGGCTAACGTTTCGCACCTTCACCTTCCTTAGGGCCTAAAAGAGGCAAATTGAGGGGCAATCCATATCGATGAACACTTTTTACAGCCAATTAACATGAGACCTTAATGAGACCGTAGAAGTTGAAATGTATAGTAATCAGCTTTTATTGATTACTCAATTACTCACAGTATTTCTTGTTCACTAGCCCACTGGTCAATATGTAGACCAGCCGCATCGAGCATTACATGGGCGAGGAACGATGTGTTTGTCTCGGATCCACAAAATTTGACCCGAGATATGACGAGATATGTTTGAAAAAAGCAGACTCGACAAATCGGTGACGATTATTGAAATACCACCGAATAACATAAGGAGCCAACGCATTCCCAATCGCTCAAACGACCGTCTATGTAAAACGGAAGTATGCAAAATATGTCCCAACGGTCGAAACGGTGATTTCATGAGCAAGGGTACAGTCTACCTAATCTCGTGTAAAACGTGCGGCGGCGAATATATCGGGGAAATGGTAAGGCTTTTCTATGTGCGTATCAAAGAACACCCAGACAACAGAATGATTTGAAAGCATCACTAAATGTGCATATGGCACAGATGCACAAAGAGGTGAACTTTGAAGTAGACATATCCATCCTCTTACAAAACGAGAAACTTCAGCGCACAAAGTTCTTAAAGCTTCTTGGATTCAGACCAAAAACCAGTAATGAATCGGAAAGATGAATGTTTTGTGATAACGTGCTTTGTGATGATTTATAACTATTCTTATCTCATTTAAATATAAGGAAAATTCAACTGGGCTCTGCTTTGACTATCTTACTAACATTCTGCTCCAAAGAAAAATAGCATACCAAGCACAACTGTTCTTTCAAACGATACATCTGCCACACCCTACTAAGTATAAGTCCTTCAATAACATTCTACTGTTCGCATGGACGCTCTACTATCTGTGCACAATAAACAACTGAATTTTTCCTTTAAAAACCTTCCTTTTATCTTCAAGTTCTCACAACTGTCTCAAAATCATTGGACCAAGTCTATCTCGCGTCCCACGAGAAGTTGTCCGATTTCAGTACGCACATTATTGCTTCCTTATGAAAGCCTCTCTGAGACGATGTGGAATGCAGCAAATTTAGAGCGTTTGCGATCCACCAAAACAACGTCAGTAATTCATTTTCAGCCAAATCACAATAATGGGACGCCTTAGGCCGGCACTGCAGTCACTTAAAATATTTCCACGCTTCATACCGTAATTATAAGCGCTAGAGAGATTCATAAAAGCGTCACCTTCTCTAATAGTAATGCTTCAACATTTTCACACGTATACCCGTTTGAAGCAGAGAAACGCTAGAAATTGTCGCCATTTTAGCAAGGACATATTGACAAATGCGGAGTTCCTTACGATCAATAGAAGGAGATGACCTTTTGGTTGATTAATTAGAAGCTATAGAACGAATACTTCAAAAGAAGAGGATTTGGCTCGATTAAAACGCGACTTCTTGAATGAGAATTCTGTGGGACTCAAATTCTTCTGCAAGATAGTCGAGTGTTGAGGTAAACAAACACTTACCAAGTACATTCTAACAGCATATTAAGCCTTTCATGAAGTCTGTTATGAGCACTCAAACAGCGCGGTACACGTGCTTCGGCCTTGCAGCCTCGTCAGTAGCACAGTGCCTCTCGCCTGTCCAATACTTCTCAGGGTGAGCCCCCGTACACAGAGGCAACTTCGAGGAACACGTTACACCATAAGTAAAATGGAAATTCACTTCACATGCGGATTACATATCACAGTTGTTCAGTTGACATGATCACCAGACATTGCAGAAAATAACAGTGATTTGCTGGAGGTTGGAATTTTTATTAAAATACTTTTGTATTCGACCGTTCTTGGACATCATGAAAGGCTCAAAATATGCTGTGAGTAAGTATGAATTTTAAGCGAAGTTTTGAGAAAAGTCGAATGTAAGGTAGTTTATTGAACACGATATGATCTTTCAAGGAGTGTTGCGTCTTCTTTTTCAAATTTTGCATATGAACCGGCCCATTGTGAGGACTTCTATTGAATCAGATGCACTGCAACAGGCAACTTGTAAATCATAGTCCTTTTTAGATGGTTTCTTTGAAATCTAGTGCCGTTTGCATCCTTGACAATTGTCGGAATCGTTATTTATGTCATTCATCGAAACCACTGCATTCTCGCATTAAGGAGTAAACCACGAGAATTACAGATTACGACCATACCGTTCTAGTATGCAAATGTATGCTTTTATTACAACAAATGCAATTGGTTTAACACAGTTTATTCTGATTCCCTGTGTTACGCCAATGTTGAGAGGTTATTCGCCAAAAAACCACATACAGAAACGCTCTCACTTTGAAAACCAGAAGGAAAAAACTCAGGATGGTATACTGGCAAGGAACTACTCATGAGTAAATTTTAAGACAATATCTTCCGTTGCACAACTTTCAAAATGCCCGTTTTAGAAACATTGCCACAATTTTTACCGCTAAATAGAAGTGTTGCAACCAGTAGATAAAGTACAAGCAATTGCGAGGATCAGGCAGTCTATGTGGGAATCCTTCAAGGTTTCTGCACATTCAGAGGGATTGCACACTTGTTATGGCTACGTTTATATCAAAAGAATAAGCACAAGGACCGTGCGATATGTCGACACAGTTGAACAAGTTTTCTGAAAATCTCAATCAAAATAGAAAGACGCAGTGGGACTTTTGCAAGGTATCAACAACACAGGTACTGCCGCCAAAAACCGTATGTGCTGTTAACAGAGATTCGAATTATTTTTTTAAACCGGCCAGTTCGCTTTTTATAAAGATGCTTTGTAAAACATAATAAAAAAAAGTAGGAAAAAGTCTTCATGGGAGACCAGAACCACATCCAGAATTTATCGGATTTACGTTATAGTCAGTTTACTCCCGTTCCGATCAAAGCGTTGCAAACCAGAGAGCTAAATTATTCCTGTGATCGATTAATCCTCGTATAATGCAGAATTTCGTAGAATAGAATAGTAAATATGAGAAAAAATCCCATGAGCGACTGTTCAATGCAGCACACACTCAAAATTTACTCGGATAACACTAAAAACAGATTATTCTTGTTCTGCCCGTTACTAAGCTGTTTTCCATATTGAAGGAGGAGTCTAACATTACAAAGGCTTAAAAGGAGCACTTCGCAGGTCTTGAACACCGCATGCCTCAAAGAATGCTGCATATCACGCTTCTGGTGCTTTATGGCATAGTTAGTGGACATTTATTTCATCCACCTATGCACGTTATGACAGATTTATTTCAAACTTTAGCTATTTCATCTCGGTCATTCCATTACGTCGGACCAGCCAAGCACCACTACGGCGAAAGATTCGCCGACGACATCAGCAATGCACGGAAAATGCTCACTCACTCCATTCAGTACAGAGTTGCGAAATTCGGCACTATTCTCGCACAACCATTTCAGGTAAATTTTTTTACAATTAGTAAAAAAAACTGCTCTTGGTGAGAAATTCCAAGAATCAAACGTACATCAGCACGGAAAGGCTTCTGCACTGAAGGAATGAATGTTTTAGATCGCTGGTAGCGAGAGGGCTAGAAGAGAACGGTAAGTATGTAGGAGTGAACGCGCCAGTCGCTGCACGTATGAATTTGATGGTATGGCGTTTCGGTTTCTGAACTATTTTTCCAGAATCTCAAGTTTAATTCACAGCATTTCTTTAGTATTATGATTGCACCGCTGAGTACTTTGCCTACGACCACGTGAAAACGTGCGACAAAAAGGTATCGCCAAGAGAAGGCTACAAAGAAAACATTCACATTTTCGAAACGGCCACTCCACTTGACGAAACGTTTGTAATCCAACGTGTGAGTTATGAGACTACACTACGATGACAACCAAAGTGGAAAGTGTTGAAATCATTCTTACTTCCCATTTATACCATAATAGGCGATTTACGTTTGGGCAAGTGAACTCGGCAAGAACGGCATTCCTCTGGTCATGAGATTTACACCAGAAGTTAGACAATACAAGAAAAAGGTCAACAGCGTTACCAAGGTATTCTTTGTAAATATTTGAAGTAGTCATCCAAGTCTCCATCTCTTCATAATCAGTTTTTTTACAATGTTAAATATCGAGTGTACTCTCAGAGTGCAATGCCTTTCATTCCTTAGTCAAAAAATAATCAAAACTTTGATGTGAAGAAATATGAACTGCTAACTAGTAAAAAGGTTGCCTATTTCACAGATTATATGGGGAGCAAACAGAAACGTGGGCTGTGCAACTCAGAAATGCGATGGATTCTATTTCACTTCGTGCATGTATGACGATGTGTAGGTTCTTAGCACCACTATGCATTCTTCGGATGATTCATGATGAATTATTTTGTTTCAGAGTAAATAAGATTGGAGAGAACATCTACAACATTGGAAGAACTTGCAATGAATGTCCCAGTAAAGATGAATGCATTGCACTTAAAGGGCTCTGTCCATAGAGTGAATAAAACTAACATTTTTACTACACTTTGTTTTACGACAGCAACTGAATAAATCCTTCAAGCAAAATGAAGTTAAGCTTTTCAAATCAGAAGAGCGGCACATTGAAAACTGTTAACATTTAGAACAGTACAAACGTTGAATAATGAGTGGGTCGGAGTGGCAAAAACAACTGGTTTGGAATCATCGCTTGATTCTCATTTAAAAGTTAATATGTCATCGGGTCCTGTCTTATACTTGCTTAGTATCGCCCATAAGTTGGTACGTGCTGATGACCATATATCTAACAATCCATAAATATTTAATGTCAGACCCATCATCAGCTGTGTATACCTACCTACAAATAGAATAGAATGGTTTCTTGATCTAATAATATCCCAGTTGTTATGACACATTTGAGCACACATCACCTACGCCAAAGTGTTCTTAGACCATCCAGACAGCTCGTACGTCACGGATTCCTTCAACGATAATGCTCTTTATGCGAAGGTGTCGAATGACTCCGCATTACAAGTCATTCGCGAGCTCCTCATTCAACACCAAGGAGCAGTTAACATGTACGGCTTGTCAGTTCAACAGCTGATGGTTCTACTAAATGAGTGCCTTAACTGCTGGGTGTTTAGATGGTCTGGAAATATTTCGCACAAAAGAGAGGGTTGGCAATAGGTCAGCGACTGGCACCGGTTCTTGCTATTGCTTTCATGTCTAAAGTAGGAATCCACTAATCAGTTTCAACGAATACTCTACTGTTAATACGTTGATGATTGTCTTGTTATGTGTTCCACACAAGAAGAGATGGACAGATGTTTTGAATTGTTGAACGAACAGTCAGAGTACATTAAATTCAGCTGTGAGACATCCGAAGAAAACTGGCTTCTCTTTCTTAACGTCCAAGTAAAACTATCTGAAAGCGGCTACATCACTAAGTGGTACCGAAAGCCAAGCAACAATAATATTTTGGTTCATAACCTCTCATCTCACCCCTCACATAGAAAAATGGCGCTCATAAAAAGCATGTTCGTACAGCTGCCTATTGTACTATAAGAGAACAGAAGCTGGAGTAAGTGAAATTGTCTCGGCAAATAGCCATTTCGAATGGCTGTGAAAATGTAGTCCTTCGGGATAAGTTTGAAGGAAATCACCTGCTTCTCAACGAAAACTTCGCCGAAAATAAGATCACGTTTGTGTCTTATTTTTTTTTACAAATGAAATAAGTATAGCTATTAGACGTTGCTTGAAAGGGCAGGCTTGGATGAATCGGTTGCGATGAGTGAGAAACGGCCGAGTAATCTTAAGCATCAGCTAGTCCGCAATCACTTGTACGATCGTCTATGTTGAACAAAAAGGGCATAATTTGTCCTAAAGGCAAAGACGGTGACTGCATGAGTAGGGTGCAGTTTACTTAATACCTTACAAGGCATGCGGATGGAGAGTACATTGGCGAAATGGGCAGGCCACTTCATGTCCGTAAAAGGATATCTAGCCAATAGACGTGATTTTAAACCAAATACCCAAGGTACCTCTACGACACAGACACATGAGGGGATGATTTTGGTGTAAAAGTAAACACTTTTGCGCAAGACCCGTAAGACCTCGGCGCGCAAAATGCTGACGTTTTTGATCCATTAGAAAATCCCGATATGAATCGAAAAGATGAGTGTGCCTTAATTACGCATGATTTCGGGCCATACCTTTGATCAATCTTTACGGATCTGAGCCAGGCACACACCTCGTCCATCTAAGACTCAGTGCGGCTGGTCTACATAATTAGTGGATATTTAAACAATAAAACGGTGAGTCAAATCTAGGTGATTATTCTACGATTCGAAATTGTTTGAATGTTTTTATCTTATCTTTTCTTTTCTCTTTCTTTAGCCTTTGATTTGGTTACGGAGATGTTAGACAAAGTTGGTGTAGGCGAGCTGGTCTCTTTCAGGCTCTTAGGAAGGCAAGACTGCCGAAACGTTAGCCACCCATACGATCCCTAATGTACAATTTTGTACAAAATAAACGTGTATTACAACCTCGTGTTTGCTGAAGCAAAGATGATCACAAAAACTGTTATTATTGTGGTGCGCAAGACGATAGCTCAGCTCCCACAAAGCTCATTCATGTTAACAGTCATGTTTGAAAACTAAAAATTTGTGTTAGACACTGCGACATTATGGAAACACTCTTGATCTCGTTCAAATTCAATTCCACACATACACAACCAACAGTGTCCTTGTAGAGACTAAAAATACCAACAGCCATTTTGTTATCTAGATAGGCAAAATGCTACTTTTTCACTGACGAAAAACGTTAGATAGTCACAGTCACAAGACTTATAAAGTTGAGATCATCGGCATTTTAGTTTCGGTAGTATTTATATGTTGGGCGGCGACAAATTCCCAAGCCGATGTTATTCACTGGACAGGAACATCTCATAGAAATATTAGTAATCATTAGAAAGTTTGAATCTCCGGCTATAACACTGCGTTACCGGTTTTTCAAAACACCTCTTTTATAACACCGTAGTATTCAGAGGAAAGTTTTGCTACTCACTCGCCCTTAGCCTTTATCTTTTATCGCAAGTATGTTTGGAAACAGAAGCGGATATAGAGGCTCTGGATAACCAGGGCGTTCTACTCGGTACATAACGATTCTTCGTGAGCTTCATAAAGATTTCACGACCAAAATATCTCCATTCTACAACAATATCACCATTGACGTAAGAAGAGGGGTTCAACAAGGGGATACAATTTCACCAAAACTATTCACTGCCACCCTACAGACGTCATGCGAACATTAGAATGGGACGAAATGGGAGTGAAAATTGACGATCAACAATTAAACCATCTTCGCTTTGCTGACGATATCGATCTCATAACACCAAACATCAGCCAAGCGGAACGAATGTTGACCGATTTCAATAACGCCTGTGGAAAGATTGGTCTTCAACTGAATCTAACGAAAACAATGTTCATGAGGAACGAATGGGTTTCTAATGCCCCATTCACGTTCAACGAAACGACAATCTCCGAATGCTCCAGTTACGTCTATCTAGGTCGTGAAATCAACATGATGAACGACCTGGCTCCAGAGTTGAGCAGGAGGAAACGAGCGGCTTGGGGAACGTTCAAGAGCATCGAAGATGGAGTGAAGAGGACAAAGAACATCCGACTTCGTGCCCACCTTTTCGACTCGACAATTATCCCTGCCCTGACGTATGCAGCAGAAACGTGGTGGCTACGTAAGCAGGATGAAAGTTCACTTGGCTTTATCGAACGCGCAGTCGAAAGGTCGCTGCTAGGAGTATCCCGTATATCGCAAATGAGAGAAAGGATCCGAAGTTCCGACCTACGTCAACGATCGAAAATCAGAGACGCCGTTCTACACGCCAGGATATCGAAAATAAGGTGGGCCGCACACGTGATGCGCTTCAACGACAACCGATGGACGAGAGCCGTTACCGACCTCGGAGCCGGATTCCTCGGGACGTCAAGCGCTCTAAAGGTAGACCACTGACCCGTTGGTCCGATTTCTTCACGAAAGCGATAGAAGAAATGATGCTCAGCGAATCCCTACAGCGAGGAGGACCCACTGGGCTACTCTTGCACGCGATAGGGAAAAATGGAAGAGTTGCTGGTACCCGCTCGAGTCAATCGACGACCAACGGGACAACAAGTGATACAGGTGATGTCTCTGGATACACGAAGAGCATATCAGTGCGTAGATAATGCTCTGTAGTATCAGAATTATGCGTTTCATTCTAGAGTTTCTGTCGATGCCGCGAATAAATCTTCAGTGTACTAGCAATAGTTGCAGCCGTTTCAACGCAAAGTGTAGTAGATCACTATGAGCCATGCTGTGGATAAGGCGATAATCCTACTAACAAATGGTCGCTGTGGCTTTCTTTCACATTTTGCTCAGCGACGAGCCTTTTCGGCGACTTTGTTTACCGGTCAACTGGCCAGGGGGACGAAGAAAGGGAGGGGGGATCGGCCGCGCTTTCATTTAATTGAGAATTCCTTCACCGCATCAAAAGAAACTTTAGACAAAAACGTAGATTCTGATAGTACGGAAAATTCACTACACGTTGATATGTCTTCCGTGCTCCCAGAAAATTATACGCATGATAAAAATGAAGGCGAAAAGCGAGTCTGAAAGAAAAATTTCATTATAGAAGCTATAGCGTCATAAAAGAGTGTTTTGGAAAACTGGTAAAGTAGAGTTATAGCCAGAAAGTTAGGCTTTCGAAAGATCACCAACACTTTATGAAAAGTTTCTTTCCAGCGAATCAGATCGGTTTTTCTTCTGTTTCGTTGTAATCAGAAAGAACCGCAAACTGAATGCCAGAAGTATCGGGATCCGCACAGTGGAAAAAGCACTGTGAAGACTCATAATGAAGTTTCAATATGTAGATAGTGAAAAGTACCGAAATAGGCATAGATCAAGTTCCAAAACACTTTCAGATGCTAATAGCAAAATGTCTGATGATTGTATGTAGTAACATACATGAAGTGTAGCATACATAGCATTTGTACAAACGGAGCAATGCAGCAACGCTTTTTCTACAACACTACAGTCTCAAGGTTTAAAACATTATTACAGACTACAATTTCAAATGTCTCAGAAGCGAGGTAGAAAAATTAGAAAGATATTATGTATTGCTCATAACAGCCGCAAAGCATCGGCTAACGGTACGTTGTTAGCCACGTTTTCTCTTGGGGAGAGCTTACTACTGTTCGACGCGCTATCTCTATCATATGGAGCGAGTGGCTTTGATGATGGCGATGCCGCCGAAGCGTCGACGTAAGCTACGATCGAAATCTAACGTTCAGCCTCGAAAAGGTTTATATCATTCATACAAATTACTTATTCTTAATCTCAAACTTCTCTATTTGGAACATAGTGCTTTTTTCATCAAAACCACCTCATCCGTAAAGATTGAGAATCGCCTCACAAAGAAAATCCTTGAATCCCTTGTGGTCGTTGTGTGTTGGAAACCGTATGAATTGGCACATATCATAAGCATCTTGAAAACAATACCTGATCAGTGAATACGTTTTAGTGTGTATTGAGCTGAAAAGTAGATATACAATAGATTAAAGAAATTTGCTTGCTTCTTGTCCACAGTCGTTCGATCCTATGATTCGAGGCGATCTATATGAATTACGAATCAAAGTGATAATCTTCCGTCATCTTTGTGTTATGTACCATGTTCTCTTTGCTCTCTTTCTGAATGAAACAAGCAAAATTGCGGCAGGAATTGCGATACACAAACCGCTTTCACACGCTTGTCATAGAATTTAGTTGGAAATACAACCTTTTCTGGTCTTAACTTTCCCAATAGTCAAAAAAAAAAGTTTGCAAACATTCAACGAATGCAGTCCAGCGTTCAATGACCATGGAGTGAATCCTCTGTAAAAAAGTTTGCAATGAGATTGTTATCGAAGCTGTAACATTAAATCACCGCTCTTTCGTGAATTCTTTATCATGTCAAAATATTGGGTTGAAAAGAAAGTCTTGAGGCACCTATAAAAAATTGAAAATTCACGCATAAATTCCAAATAAAAGCAGTAATAGCTATTTTTTCGAAATAAAGGCCATCGTTTTTCACGGTTTTCGGCCATCGGTCCGCAAAGTTGCGAATCTGGTCAAAGTACCACTGTTGCGAGTTCGAATCAAAGAGCTCTTGACATGCCTGGTTGTTCAACTTTGTTGAACGTTCTGAGTGAAGCTTGTCCTTGGAGTCAAGACCTCCGGCACTGAGAAGCGTTGAGGACAGCGTCCAGTAGCAGATTTTCTTGTTGTGTCTTCGCCTTCAACTTCGTTGGTTTCAGCGGCTGCAGTTCGCTGTGAAAGTCCCGTTTTTATTATGACGCAATAAAGCGCGAACTTCGATTGTATCGTTGGACATAGCGGAGGTTTGTAACAAAGTGAAAAAAAAAGAAAGTAATATTTAGACCCTTAGTGGAAAAATCCCACACAAGAAACTGTATTGAATTATAGAAACTGTAATATTTCCTTGATATACCCAGAAGTTATTGTATGCTTTTCAGAGTGTCCTAGACTTTATTCCCAACCGTAGTAAAAAAAAAACCCGATAGGGCAACAGAGTATCGTCAGACTGTGCAGCAAGTATATGTATCGACTATAAATTTCTACCAAATCTGCCGACTGCTGGCAAAATACTTTTCCTTCAAATAATTTCCATCGAGGTACAGGCGGTATTGAATGAGCTTAGGGAAGCGGGATAGAAGACAGCACTGCGCGTAAATTGGAAGAAGACCTAGTTCTTGGAAAATGCGTTGTACTCAGGTGATCCATTCAAGATGGATAGTTTTCTGATAATCAACATCACCCCGCATTTGTACTTAACAGCTTAGTGATCATGGAAAACAACATGAAGACAGGAATAAATGGAAAGAATTGGATATAATATGGTGCACCTAAGCCTTTCAAAGAAGTCATCGACTAGCTAAGAAACTTAAAAATGTGCGCTCACATTCCTATTTTTGCACACGTCCCAGCTCTGTGTTATTGCAATGATGATGTTGGGTGATACTTCAACCACGTCAAAAAATGCACGACTTGTAAACGCTTTGAACGATGTCTTTGGAAGAACATGCGGTACAATCATGTAGCCGGATTGCGAACGTCTGAAACCCATTTCATCTTCGAGACCCAAGAGACTACATTTCTATAGCCAAACAAAAATAAGGCGGTAATATGACGAGAACAACAGATTATAAATGGACGAAAACTGTGGAGAAGTGAACCATAAGAGGATGCACGCACCCCTAGGACGACCATCATCACGTTGGGTGTACGCGATAGCAAATTTAGTTACTCAGCTGTTCTCAAAGTTAGTGATATTTACAGAACTCGGTATAAGACTCGAACCCACCTCTATGTCTAGAACAAAACATCACCATAGAATGCGCTGGTGAGGCCATGAAACGAAGGGGAATGGGGTGACATCCGCACAACAAATAAAACGGTACGTCTAAAACTTCAAGCAAGCTCTATTCCTAGGCTGATCAAACACAGACACTTTTGCCAAATAATTCTTTTATTTGTCAAAAATCTATTTCTTTTTGTTAAAGAATAGCATTTCATTTGTTCAAATGACGGCAAGGTTGATGGTATTTTTGGCCTTTGCTAAATTAACAGCGGTTCTGTATGTGTGCAGTTAAATTGAGTGTCATTTGGAGTGTTCTCAAAACGTCATAACGTCGCACAAAAATATCCCATAGTTTCTCGAAGAAGACTGTAACATAAATGAGCTCTGTGGGAGCTTTGCTTTCCTATCGCACTACAACAACAACAATCTACAAAGTGTCTCTGTTATAATTCAGATAAATACTGTTTTAATTTGCTTGCCCGATTTATTCAGTTTCTGTCTCAAAACAAAGTGTAATGAATCTATTGATCTGGATCAAATGGAGTGAATGGACAGAGTCCTTTGAGCGCCTTGCACTCAACCATACCGCGACATTCATTGCAGGTTGCTCCAATGTTGTAGATGTTCTTTCCGAGTTTATTCGCTCTGAAATGAAACAATTATTAGAAATTATCTCAGAGATGCATCAAGATAATGAGAACATACCTATAGAAGTACATGCACGAAGTAAAATAGAATCCATCGCATTTTTGAGTTGCACAACCGATGGTCCAGAGTTTTGCCCAAATCATCTGTAAAATAAGCAACTTTTCCTAGCGACAATTTCAGCCAGCAGCCTGATTCTTTTTACAAACTGGCGATCTAATCAGTTTTTAAAAACAAATAAAACAGTCTTATGTATACTCATTATTTTTTGAAACATAAGTAACACTTATCATAGGACCTGGAGAATTTTGACATGACAGAATTTTTTCAAGTAATGAAAAGGCAAACCTTGGTGACATTTGTAACCATCTTGTTTTGGCTAACTTCACGTGTAAATACCATGTTCTAAAGGGATGCCAGTGTCTTTGAGTTCGTTGGCCCATGTTGAAATTGCCAAGATAATGAAATGGAAAAAGAAAAGAAACGTCAGAGTTCACATTTTGTCTGGTAGTTCAGTGTTGTCTCCATAACTCACATTCTGGGCAATGACCGAATCATTGAGTGAAGTTCCATTCGTTTCGAGTATGTGCAAGTTTTCTAAGAAGGTAAAACTGTCAGGTCTCTCTTCTGGTGGTGACGGCTTTTTGTCGCACGTTTTCACGTCCTCGTAAGCATAGAACTCGGCATTGCAATTGTAATTCTGAAGAATTGCTGTGAATCAAGCTTGAAGTTGTCGAAACGATAGATCAGAAACCAAAACGACGTACCATCGATTGCATATTTGCAGCCATTGGAGCGTTTACTCCTACGTACTTGCCGTTCGGTACTAGCCCTCTTGCTGACTAAAGATCTAAAACGGTCATTATCTTTACTGCAATAACACTTTGCTTGTTTCACAACTGTTCCATTTTTAGAAAATCCTCTAGTAAGTATAATAATTTTCTCTGCTGTCTACAAAATGTTGCACCTGAAATCGTTATGCGCATCTAGGGCCCCTTGTTCAAATGCAATGCTCATTGACGAATCTGGACACCATGTATCTATTGAATGACCTAGTTGGAAGAGCTAAAATACTTGAAGCAATCTCATCGAAATGTACCAGTATTAATGAAGTGGATCTTTACTTACCGTTCCACAAAGAGTCAGTAGTGTAAATGGAAGCATTTCGCGATGGAGACAGTGTCCAACTGCTGCCAAGTGTGCCGTTTATGCTTAGTGATATTGAACTCCTCCCCTATTTCAAAATGAACTTAGTAGTGGTTAAATTAAGGCAAGAATAATCTGTTTATAGTGTAATCCGAGTAAATTTTGAATGTGTGCTGCATTAAACAGTTATCCTTGGTAATCCTCTTTCATATTTGCTATCTACCACTACACGAAATTTTGCAGAATAACGGATTATCGATTAAAAGAACAACGCATTTCTGCGCTTTGTAGCAGTTGAAACAGATCAGAAATAATCTGTTTGTAATAAAAATGGTGAAAATTTAGAATATCTGGTGCATAAAACAGTCACTCATGAGATTTTTCCCATATTTACTAACACTGCTACACGAAACTACAAATGGATTAACCGACCAAAAATAGTAATAATTTAGTTCCGTTTCAGGCGCTCAGTGCGTGTTGCTAATACGTGCATAGAGACTGTCAATTTCCAATGTCGCTTTTTCATTTTGATTCAAGGCCTACAAAAAGCTTTTCTAACAGCGAATTTTGAGCCTCGTTGATGGCTTTGTTCGTGGAGGATGAAATAAACACCGGAACACATTCTTGGACGCATTTCTTGATATCTCTTGCGATTTTTTTCAGTTTGACATTGGGATAGAAGAAGTATAGGTTTGAGAAATCAATTTTAACATGAAACTGGTGATGATGAAACACTAGACACTCGCCATAATAAACCAAGACCGATCAGGAACGATACCCCAAATGCTACGTTGCTTCTGTTTGAAATATATTATTCCAAGTAGTGGACGAATTGCAAGTGACACCAAGTGATGTGTTTAGGAATGTGTTGGTGAGTTTAATTAACAGTGCCAATAATTCATAGTCCTGTCTTACACCTTAGTCTCTTGCTGTGACCATGAGTGCCATTTTCCTAAATGTTTAGAAAGCCATAAAAGATTTCCACTTAGATTGTCTGTTTCTGAAGTTATTCGCCTATCATCTTCATTACATCCATTTCAACAAGTAAATAGTGATGAACAAATGAACATTTTAGAAGCCGTAGAACAGAAGACATCGATTTAGATTTTTTTCCAGAAGAAAATTTTTTGTCATATATCATTTTGTGTTCTTTTTTCAAGCGTTTCGGCATGTGATGCTTGTGTGAATAGCCTCGCATTGTTCAAGTAAAACAAAAAAAAATTTAAAAACCTATCAAAGAATAGATCAACGGAATATCAGTTGTATTCCTTGTAATTTGAGCATGGATTTGTACAGTAGAATGGTATGATCACAAACACATTACGTCGAGATTTACTTTCTGTTGTGGAAATACAATCTTTGGGATAGCTTGGGTAACCACGGTCACCATTGTTATTGCCGACGAAATTCGTACTTGGAGAAATCAGCTAGAATGAACTCTAATTAAGATTATGCTCTCTACATATATCTTATTCAGAAGAATTTGGGACAATGGGTTGGCTATCATGCAAAATTTAGAAAATAAGACACAACGCTCCGTGAAAGAATATTCAATAATTTCTTCATATTCGACTGCCTTTTGAAACCTCACTCGATAGAACTATAACCTGATTTTTATCATATTATACCCTTATTTCGAGTGTTTTCATAAGACCACGCACAAATTCCAATAAATAAGTTCATTATTATTGAGCCAGCGTGTCATATGGTATGGTAATGGGCTCTTGTACAGCCCGATGATGACATGTGCTTCGACCTTACAGTCTCGTCAATCGGGCAGAACCCGTCGTCTTTCAGTCTTTTTATTATGCTCAAATAATAGTGAGCTCATAACCTGACCGATTTTTTGAATCTTTGCTCAGATGAAAAGGAGCTCGATACTGATGAGGCTGGAGCCGAAACACGTGTCTAGCTTTAATAACAATTACAAATTTTAAATTTTGAAGTCATAGATGCAGTCACAGACCTCATGAAAGGTACAAAATGTTACGAGTTCTGATAATTCCTTCCACACCTATACACTTGGATTACCCACCTGACGATGAGTCGTAGTCCTGGCCACAGAGTTTCAAGCTGAACAGCACTTTGTTGATCAAATAAATATTTCTTTTCCTAAAAGCTCTCGTGCTATGACTTTAGTAATTCAACAGCGAAATTTACTTTCATACACTGTAAAGAATTTTGAGACGTTGTCAATATGTCCATCTCAGAATGATGTTAATTTCTTGCGTTTCTTCGCTATCAACAAAACATGCCAGTGAAGTGCGTAACATCGACAATGATGATTTCATGAACTTGGCGCTTGAACTCGCGATTAGAGTCTCCTTAAACTCAAATTTTATGATATAATAACATGTTTTGAACCTTTTTATGAAGTATGGTATGGCATTTATACAGTACTAGACAGGCAGCGTCTATATAAACAGTCTAAAGTAAAGGTATGATTCATTCTACCAGCCATAAACGCTCGACTGCGGTCACTGTAATGTCGAGTAAGCTTATCACTCGACAAGCGGTGATTTGCTTCCAGGTCATCAGTTGAGACGAAAGGCGCTGTGCTACTGATGAGCCTTGAGGTCGAAATGGGGCCCTACTTGTACTGTACAAGTGCGCTACCAAACCTCACCAATGGCTCAAAACATGCCATGGGATTATCAATTTATGAATAATTCTTAGAAAAATACATTTCCCTGATCCGCGCTTCTCAAGCAATTTACTAATGTTGTATATTTTTTACTAGAAATGTCTATTCAACAATCAACAAAGTGTACAATTAGCATCAACCAACAACCAGTCCTAAAAAATCAGTACCGCCATGTAACACATCTCAAAGCAACGCATATGCGATGGACTTCTTTCGACGCGACCGCCTTGGAGAGACACGTGTCAAATTCCACAGTCCAAGCAATCCTTGAGCTCCTCAGGAAACGCGAAAGATCGATAAACATGTATGGATATGCAAATCAACAGGTTATCGTCCTCTCAGAGGAGTGCCCAAACTATTCAATCTTTGGATGATTCAGAAAGTATTTAGCAAAAATGAGGCACAGATGGCTATCAATGAGACATGGACTGGTACTAAGCATTGCTTTTGCTTCCATACCTTAGATGAAAGCTCCAGTAATCGTTCTCCTATTACTATAGATATGTAGATTACTGCTCTGTATATGACTTATGTCACCTGCTTAACACATCAATAGTTGGAGCATTATTTCGAGCTGTTGAATTGTCAGAGTACACAAAACTGACTGAAAAAAGTCGAAAACAAACCGACTTCCATTTTCAAATGATGGGTAACTGAAACACATGGATTCATCACCTATTTCCTCACCCGCTGCACAAACGCAGATGTATGAGAGACATGTATCAAAGATCTTGCAATGTGTGCACACAAAGAGAGCACAAAGAGACATCCTAGGTTGTGGCGCGGAAATCACCATTCTCTTCGACTACGAAGCTTTAACAACTCGGTATAGGTCCAAAGAAATTACTACACTTCATACGATAATTTCAGCAAGGACAACTGTTTCACACTGTCCTGCATTCTCATTAGAGTGAGAACTGTATAGAATAATATTTCAGGAGGCTGGTCTGAATACGGTACCAGTGGCTGAAAATCCAACACGTACTCTTTGATTAGCTAATTCACTTTTTGTATTATAAGACCGTCCATGTCCAACGCAAAGATGCATGACTTGCCCTAACAGACGAGAACAATGTCATGCCTTTCTTCTCGAGTGCTTTCTTGAGACTACAGCTCATATCTCAGTAGGGTGAGTGTGTTTAATGTCGATATAACTTTTTAGGTCAAAAAAAATTAAGAAAAAAGAAAGAAAATTAAGAGCAAAGAAAGGAGAAAAAGGAAACTATAAAAAAAGAAAAAAGAGCAAGAAAAAGAAAAAAAGAAGAGAAAGAAAAAATAAAAAGAAAGAAGAAAGAGAAAAAAAGCAAGATGAAGAAATAGAAGAAAGAAGAAAAAGAAAAGAAAAACAAGGAAAAAAAAGAAAGAAACCTTGCACAGGAAAAGAAACTCTCTTTCAAGGAAACCTTTCACTCTGCTCATCTTAAACAGGATTAGCAGAACACTGGAAGAAGGACAGCTTTTTGATAGGCAGGATTTTGAGAAGGATTTGATATCACAGAGCACATGCACAGGATCACAAGACTCGATGAATTTTCACAAGAGTACAAATGACCGCTTTGCTTCATTTCCACCTATTTCAAGAAAGCGTCTGATTTAATGGAAGCAGAAGCGGTCAAAGAGGCACTGGACAACCATAGCGTCCCTATTCAGTACATAACGATCCTTCGTGAGTTATGTAAGGATTTCACAACCAAAATCCCGTCAGTTTATAATGAAATTAATATCGACATAAGAAGAGGGGTTCGACAAGGCGATACAATCTCACCAAAATTATCCACTACCACCCTCCAAAACGCCATGCGAAAATTACAGTGGGGCGATATGGGACTGAAAATCGGCTGTCGACAATCAAACCATCTTCCCTTCGCTGATGATAAAAAGGATAAAGGATAAAACTCTCGGCGTTGATCAATCCCTGAGGGATGCGCCATGCATTCGACTTCAATTTTTAACTTCGTTTTGAGGTGATTGTATGCCTATCTGGCCTTTACAATGACTCGCGGAGGCCTCCCGCTGAACCGAGTCAGTGCTGCTTATCCTCCCAGACAAGTCTGAGACCTGTCTGGTACCAATTTACCGACCCCGGAGGGATGGATGGCTTGGTGAGCCATGAGCGCGAGATCGAACCATTGACCTCGTGTGCGATTATCGCTGATGATCACCTGTATCACCTGTCGTCCCGTTGATCGTCGAGTGACTCGAGCGGGTACTAGCAACTCTTCCATTTTTCCCTATCGCGTGCAAGAGTAGCCCAGGGGTCCTCCTTGCTCTAGGAATTCGCTGAGCATCATATCTTTCTTCCATCGCTTTCGTGAAGAAATCGGACCAACGGGTCAGTGGTCTTCCTTTAGAGCGCTTGACGTCCCGAGGAATCCAGTCGGTAACGGCTCTCGTCCATCGGTTGTCGTTGAAGCGCATCACGTGTCCGGCCCACCTTATTTTCGATATCCTGGCGTGTAGAACGGCGTCTCTGATTTTCGATCGTTGACGTAGGTCGGAAGTTCGGATCCTTTGTCTCATTTGCGAAATACGGGATACTCCTAGCATCGACCTTTCGACTGCACGTTCGATAACGGCAAGTGATCTTTCATCCTGCTTACGTAGCGACCAGGTTTCTGCTGCATACGTTAGGGCAGGGATAATTGTCGAGTCGAAAAGGTGGGCACGGAGTCGGATGTTCTTTGTCCTCTTCACTCCATCTTCGATGCTCTTGAAACGTTCCCCAAGCCGCTCGTTTCCTCCTGCTCAACTCTGGAGCCAGGTCGTTCATCATGTTGATTTCACGACCTAGATAGACGTAACTGGAGCATTCGGAGATTGTCGTTTCGTTGAACGTGAATGGGGCATTAGAAACCCATCCGTTCCTCATGAACATTGTTTTCGTTAGATTCAGTTGAAGACCAATCTTTCCACAGGCGTTATTGAAATCGGTCAACATTCGTTCCGCTTGGCTGATGTTTGGTGTTATGAGATCGATATTGTCAGCAAAGCGAAGATGGTTTAATTGTTGATCGTCAATTTTCACTCCCATTTCGTCCCATTCGTCCCCAGAGTACGTTATTGAAGCACTTGTGCTTAGATGTGATAGATATACCGCTGGAAAGAATCTCTGTGCCTGAAATTGCATCTCGTGCCGTACCCATATATTCGCTGCTTTTTTTATATAGACTTATTATAAGTGCATGTGGTGCAGAGGTTGGAGGTGCCCCTGCATAGCACACAGGGTTGCCTGAGAGGATAAGAAGCACTAGCTCGATATAGTGGGAGGCCACCGCAAGTCATTTTGAAAAAAAGACCAAATATGTATTCAATGACCTTAAACAAAGTTAGAAATTAAAACGAATGCGTGGCGCAGCTCTCAGGGATTGGTCAACGCCGAGAGCTTTATCCTTTCAATGCTTTTTGTAATCAATACATTGCAATAGTACTCCAATAATAACAATCAGTAACACTATGATGAAACTGAAAAAAACGTGATTTATCTTACCCATGGAAGTCATGCATGGCATATCGCGACGAACATCACAACCACTCGATCACGTCCCTTTTCCCCATATGAATTACAATAATAATAATGCAACAGCAATAAATACACATAGGGATGCGATGTAATCTAATGACAACGTAGTAAGAAATGCGCGATGAGTCCTCTTAATATGAGTTAAGACTTGAAGAGGTGAGATGTTAGCATGACAAAAAGCTGTGTAAATGAGTCGACAATACGAACGATTTGTACAAATTGTCACTGATCTGTGTCAATTATGGCAGTCTAGTTTGGCCCTGAAATTTTGAGAGCCTCTCTGTAATCGTTCGTACCCAAAGTTGCAGTACCGCGGGCTCTTTCGGGGTCATTTTTCCTATCGTTTTTATCATTTAATATCTCGCGAATAGATTGTTTAGCTCCGCAGCAGCTGGGTACTAAGGGGAAGCTTGTCGGCCTTTCTTGTAAAAGCACTTATTTGTTGAAGGCGACTTTAACCACGTACTTTCCAGCCCGTTTGATCATAGGCCTTTGATCAATTTGATCTTTTTTCATTTTGAGATTAACTTTTGAATTTTTTAAAGATGTAGGCTGTCAAATGACCACTCAAACTTCGAAGACAACTAAACATCATGTTTTACCCGAGGGCTGAATCTGTGGACGGATGATGGAAATGATTCAAACTATGCTCCACACTCGGAAACGACAGCCTTTGCTAATGTACGGAATGCCAACCTTCATTGCGCACTATGGTCGTCTATCTTGTAATAGTGAGACAGTCTTTTTCCACCCATCATTGATCCGATGGCTACAGATGTTTTAGCTCTATGATTAATTTTCAAGTCTCGAGCAGTATTGTTTGTAAAAGTTGATCGGTTTCTTGATCACGAGCCTATCATTTCCTTGAGCACCTCCCATCCTCTTTGAAGGGTAGGTTAGAATTGCGGATGACAATACTTTCTTCAAACACTCACCGATCAACTCTTCCTCGGTGTTCTCTTGATAATATTGGCACAATGTATATATTACTGGCTGGGATTATAAAAGTTACCCTTTCTTCGGAGCTATGGTAGGTCGACCTGACTCGCAATTTCCTCAAACAGTTGCTTCTTAAGGCGTATTTCCGAAGGAAGAGATTGATGAGTGACAACAATCAACAGACGAAAATTATGCAATGCTCAATAGTTTTATAAAATGCATGTGCTTTTCGCGCAAGCACTTTTGCCTGAGCGAAAGTATTCAATACCTCTTCGTATGTGTAAACGTATAGATTGACAAAGCCTATGCACCCGATGATGGAAGTGACGGAGCATACAACGGTGAGCTCTGGGTAGATTACCTTTCTTGTTCCTGGTGGACAGCCACGTTCACCTGCACCTGGCCAGACTGAAGTTATTTTGAGAAGCTGGAACATAAGGGAGGTGCGGAGTATCGTCTCTAAGGCAGTCAATCAAAATAAAATATGTCGATGTGACAATGGTTGCAGCAACGAGTGATGTTCATAAAAGTAGCGCTTGCCTGTAGGACATTAGGAAAAAGTTATAATTCTATATAGGTCCCAACTCTCAAAGTACAGTAGAATTAAAACAGTTTTTGAAACTTATCAATGAACTGACATAGCAAGCAGAACAAGGAGCAAAAAGTTCTAAAAATATTGTATTTTGTAACTTTCAACACGGACAAAATATTTTTCATAAGTACCAAAGAGTTCACCGAATCACTTGCTCAATTTTGATCTGGGATCTGTTTTATTCATTTGTCTATTTTCAGCTGTGCAGAAGTTATGGATTGTGAAAATCAACGTATCAGTAATTTGGCTTCACAAGCCAGAAATGAAAACGGCCGCATTGTTGAAATCAACTGGCTTCAAAGCAGCAAATATATAGAAAGCCTCAAAACTATCAGGAGAGACTGGAGGAGTTAAGGACCGTCCTTAAAAAGGTCGCCCAACCACTTCGTTCAATCCGAAGAACTGTTAGAAGATAATGGCTAAGTTCAATGGAACCCAAAGCGTTCGGTGCGCAAAATGGCTTAAGGAGCTCAAGATCAGCGAGTGGAGCATCTGAAACATCGACAAAAAGCTAAAGCTGTGCAGCTATAAAATAGCCCGTATTCATCTTGTAAGCAGAACTATGAGAGAAGGACGGCTTTCAAAGACATCCCGAATGATTCATTTGATCGTTGGTGTTCGTTTATCGGAGGTGCTCCTTACGAATGAAAAGATATTTAGGCTCGAAGCACTTCACAATCGCCAGAGTTGATGTCAATCTTTCAAAAAGTTTGGCAGAAGTCCACAGTAGCAAAAACCATAGACAGCAGTCATTTTCCGGCCTCTGTGATGGTCTAGGCCAGTATCTGCACCGTCGGAAAGATGCCGCTGATCTCCACTGGCAGAAACTTCGAAATCAACGCTGTCAGCTATTAATAGCAAGTTTTACGGAGCGTACGAGAGCCTTGGACTACTCAACCCTTGGCGCCAACGATTAAACGCTTAGCAGAACTGGGACCCTAGGCATTCGGTCCGCTTAACGATTCCTATATGTCAAGAGGTGTTCCCAGGCTTTTGGGGCAAGGACATTTGGTCGTCAAACTCGCTGCATCTCAGCTCAGTGGATCATTTCGTATAGTTCATACTGTAGCAGTCAGTCTCGGCTACTTGCTACAGCGTCGTAGAGGCATTCAAAATAACTTTTAGACGTCTTTGGGAAGGAATTACGG
>JAHQIW010006545.1:0-30637 GCA_019055375.1 Parelaphostrongylus tenuis
ACTCGCAAACAGCCCGGAAACACAATCAGCCAACGTCGTTGCCAGAAAAGTTGGTGCGAGGGAAGGGGTTCGGCACCACGCGCCCCGCAACGAGCATCACAACCACTCGCCCACGTGACGTCCCCCCTCCTCCAGGTGCACCTACTAGAGCTCCGTCTCGTAGTAGAACTGCTAATGGAGTCATCTGTGAGTAATATGTACTACAAATGCCATACCTGTATATTCACCTAGAATTTTTGTCGTCTACCAAAATTTGAGGCGATTCGTCGTGCTCTGTGCTCTGATCACGACCTCGTTTCCTACTGTGTCATGTGACATACTTAGGTCTCTTACTATGATCTCACTCCTTCCGTGCGCGCGTGCTGAACCGTTGCAATACCGACGCTCCCATTTCTGGGTGAGATGTGGGTTCGAATCCCAGCTGACGCAAATGTTTTTGCACACCACTCTACATTATTGGGTTTATTGTAACATCATACCACCGCAATACGCGGTCGAGTAAATGATTTCTCTTACTATGCTCTAGTAGTTTCCACTTATAATTCATTTCAGACTTACCAGCAAGCTCTCATATCATAGGATGGAATGGTAATGTAACATTTTTACGATCTTTCTGTCTTTTAATGTCCAATTTCAAAAGTCTGTTAAGGGGGAGCTATTTCATGGTTCGTCATCATCAAGTCGCAGATAGTCATGTGCATCCCACTACAATTCCAATTAACTTGTAACTTCGTGGCTGGCCATGGCTTTGGTTCCTTGGTGTCTAGGGGTCATGTTAGGGCTTTGCAAATCGTATAGCAAGAGCCTATGTGGTCAATTAGTGACGGATTCTACTAACATTGATTCACTCTCACCTCTGGTTCCGGATGGAGAATGTCGAGTTTCTTTTTGGCGTAGGCACTCTGCCTAAGATGAACTCCCGCTACACATATAGTTTAGCATCCGCAAGCATACCCATTCTTTAGCTTAGCCACGGTGAGGCAGCAACCCATAAGAGGTGGATCACTGTATGGTTGCTCTGCAGTAAAGATCTTTGGCATTTCTACTGATGAGAGTTGTATGTAAGCTTGTCAATACAAAAAAAAAATTGAAAATTTGCATTTGTATCAAGTAAATTTACCTGAGACTGGTGCACAGATAGTATCATAAGCAGCAATGTATTTAGTTATTTCAAACATTCATCATAGTTGCGGTGTTATGGTATGGTGGGCATCTAGTACTAACAGGAAAGATGAAAGTTGGTTGTTTTAGTCTTACTATTTGATCAAATTTTGTACTCTTCTTGAGAATATGCTTCTAGGGAGAATTACTTATATCGTTCCTTCTATATCAAATGCAACTCTGTGAAAATCTACGACAGATGGGTGAAGTGTGGACAGGTTTGATGCAGTCAGTTGGAGCGAGTAGGAAGGTAGGTTTTCTAAAATATTGCTAGTGTTATCTCTTATCAATTTGGTGTCGATTATAGTTTCTTGAAAGTGTTGTGTCATGATTTTCGCAATAATTAACAGGATCCTTGTTGTACTCATCTCTAAGATTTTCCCAAGAAGGTGTTAGAATTTCGATGAGCTTTTGGAAAGCGAAAAAAATCGGAGGATTTATGGCATATTATCCTTAGTTATTACAAAATTCTCAATTTATTTTATTCGATCCGTCTTCACATTTGTTGTTTTCATTTCAACACATCTTGCATTTGTTTCGTTTCCTCACATCCACCATCCACCAAGGTCTTCAAAATTTCGAACCTGCGACTGCTACATGACAATCATATTCTCTCATGTTGTTGAACGTCGGTGGAATAAGTTTCGTTGGAACAAAAGGATATCTGCATTAGAGTGTTCTTACTCGGGCCTGCAGTGAGTGAATTGTTGTCAGACAAGCCCAGCACCTGTTCACCAACACGGGAAGGGTGAGAGACTTTGTGAGTTTGGCACGGTCTCAAACTGCCAACATGCTCGTGATGATCGGCATTACTACCACCGCGCTACCATCCTATCTCTTGGATTTATCAATAAATAGCAAGTAAATATTATCTAGTGTGTCACCTTCACCTCATATTTGAAGGTTTTCGAATATATTGATCGTGTTCCGACAATTCTTCACTCTGGCACAGCTCAACCATCATTACTGAGAGGTCGCATCGAATTCCGAAATGTGCACTTCAGCTATCCGACAAGAAATGATGTACAGATCCTCAGAGTGAGTTCAATGTAAAACGCTGAAACGTTTCGATTTAGGGTCGTTGGAATGTCTTTTTCTATCTTCACAGCTTTCCAGAAACAATACAGCTAGTGTAAGGAAGTGATTGAAGGTTTATAATAAAGGAAACATTGAAATTGAAATTCAGTTGATACTTTTTTTGAGAATGCTGCGTTAACATCAACGATAGTTGACAAAATCGTCAAGGAGCTGTTCATAACCAGACTGTTCAAAAATTCCAGGAAAAAATCAACCACTTTCTCTGATTTTTTGGAGTTTTTTCCATATTTACCAAGGAAATGGTTAGATTTCCAGGACCTCTCGTTCATTGTCGAACCGGGAGAAACTGTTGCATTAGTGGGACCTTCCGGATCAGGCAAGTCATCGTGCATCGCTCTACTGGAAAATTTCTACCAGCCAATTGCGGGTCAAGTGCTCATTGACGATGTGCCGATAGAAGAATACGAGCATCACTACATTCATAGAAAGGTTGATCACTTATAGCATTATTTCAACTCGTTGATATAAGAGCACACAGTGATTTCGGTGTTATTCCGATCTCCTACTTGTTCATAGTCAAGAAAATTGGAAAACAGGCATTGAAAACTCGACTTTAAATGTTCTCATGAAGAATCATAGCTTCGTATCACTTCTATGAATTTCAAGAAATGTTTCAAAAATAGTATTACTTCTCGTTTATGGTCAAATATTGGACAAAATTCGTCCTTGCTCGTATCGCTATGTATCGTGTTCGTGTGTGTTCCATTAAGCAGTAGCAATCTTTGTTACTTCCAGAATCCATCACAATTACTACGAATAGTGAGATTAATAAGAGTCCATGTGTCAGAACTCAATAACCTTCCGAGACTCCGTCAGCAGTTATTTTACTACTTATTCTGGGGACAAGCTTGGATTAGGTTTGATTGCCCAACGTCGAGCAGTATCTACCGTAGAAGTCGACAAGAGTGCTTTTCCGAATAAGGCTTTTGAAATTTGCAGCTACAATAACCAGCTTATGCTTGTTTGCACAGCCTCGGCAATCGGAAACGTCTCGGCATTCTCAACGATGTTGCTCTCAAAACTTGGTGAAGATCGCACATTTTTTCAAACAGTTGAAGAACAAAATGAGTTCTAGGTAAATGGAAACATGATTATCAAAATTTTAGCATTTTCTCTCAAGCGTCTTCTTTCCTGCATACTAATGTGTGAAGAAATAGGAGTGAATGTCGACTACCACTAATTTTATCGTCTTCGCTTTCCTCACGACAGTGTTGGTGAAAAGCAACGAATGAACTTCATGACATAAAGTCATAAAAGATTTAGTACTTTCTGTAACCAAAAAGCACTTTGCTTCTTTTCGGTATTCAAGGACAAATGAATATTCGAGCTCGTTCGCCGGACAGGAACTTTTCATAGAAGTGTTAGTGATCATTCGAAAGCTTGAATCACTGGCTAGAGCCGTAGGTGGCCGGTTTTTCGAAAAGACCCTTTCATAACGCTGTAACATTGAAATAAAATTATGCTCCACACGAGCACGCATTTTTTTCTAGCGCTTATACTCCGGTGCACAGGACTCCTTCCTTAGATCGCTTATGCTCTTTTGAGAGCGCAAATCTCGAAAAACTCAAAAATGTGTTCGCGTGTTTAGAAAAGCTCTTTTAATAGCGCTGTAGCAGAAACAAAATTTTGCGTTTCACACCTCGCCAAACAGAGCTTTTCTTTAGATTATTAGCAGTCATTCGATGGCGTAAGTTTCAATAATTCCAGTGCTGCGCTTACTTTCTGTAAAGACCGTTTTCACTACAGTGTATCAGGTAAGACAAGGTCGAGTTTCACATATTCTGCGAGCTTGCTACACATCCACCAACGGGCTGGGGCGAGGCGATTATTGATTGCCCTGGCGGGTAAACATGTGGGATGCATTTTGTTTTCACTTGGAAATTTTATCTACGCTTTGGGAGAGTCTATAAAAAACGATTAACTCAGACATTACGAGACTTTCTCTACACGTTTACATGCTTTTCGTGCTTCGCGCGGATTAAACGTTTAAGAAAAATGAAAGCAGGCACGTCTTGTAACAAATCCCAAGAACGACTGTCTACTAACCTCAGCATGCTTCAGTAATTCTTACTTTTTTCTTTCTTCTTAAGTGGGGCACGAGGTGTTCAATCCAAACTTTATTCACACAGTCCAACAGCTACCGTTTCGGCAGGTCGCCTTCGTCAGAGCCTGGAAGGGTCAAAGATGTTCACAATCCAATCAGTCAAACACTTCCATCACTTCTTTAGAGAAAATTGTCGGATCTAGATTTCGATCGCATCAAGCACAAAGTCAACTTCTAACATACTCACTGCTTTTTATTATATGTCTTCCACTGAATGAGCAGGTGAAAAACAACGGAACGGTATCACATAGGCCAGTAATGCACTATACCCATCAAAACAACAGTTTTATATACTGACTCATATCACGGGTGATTACGAGGCATTCTCTCTGCGATTCATAGCTGGATTGGTCGTGTTTATCCAGAACGCCTCAAGTATCTTTCGCGCTGGTGTTTTTTGCTCCTGCTCAAGGATGGTGACCTCTATATCAAATACTTCGGCATGCTTTTGGGCTCTATGTATACTTACGGGTGCTTTTCTAGTGTGGCGCATGGCAGCTAAGTGTTCTTCTATGCAAGCACAAAGCGGCCTACACGTTTCGCCAACATATTTATCGTCGCACGCTTTGCAAGAGATTAGGTACACTATGCCTACGCTCATGCAGTCATCGTCTCTGCCGTAAGGCCACATTCGCGAGTTTTTTGTTGTGCAGAGGCGGTCATATAAACGATTACGAATTGTTTGGAGCCTAAGAGTATTTGGTGGTATTTCTGTTACTGTTAACAGAAGCTCTAAGCCTACTCTTTTTAAACAATGTTTTATAACCATACTTATCTCATTTAGAACGGAGGATAAACGGGATCTTACTTTCTCTAGAACTTTCGTGCAAGGACGTGTTGTTTCCTCTGAACATAAGCCGGGGGGTCACAAAGTTGTGGCCATTACCGAGATAGCTTTTCAGATTCTCTTCTCTGTTCCTCTCCGGTACACACACGGCGGCTGTTCGAATCGTTTTTTGCTAACGCCTTTCTTATGTGCGACGGATGAGAGGAGAGATAGTAAACGATAGATCTTTCCAAATGAGCTAAGTACGGCTATAAAATGTTGTTTGAAAAGATCAGGCTTAGAGCATCTGGTATCACTAACAAAAATACCACCAAATACTCTCAGGCGCCAATTAGTTCGTAATCGTTTATATGACCGCCTCTGCACAACAAAAAACTGCTGAATGTGCCCTTACGGTAGAGACGGTGATTGCATGAGCGTAGGCACAGTGTACCTAATCTCTTGCAAAGCGCGCGACGATAAATATATCGGCGAAACGGGTAGGCCGCTCTATGCCTGCATAGAAGAACACATAGCTGACAAGCGGTTCAATAGACGTAATTACTCCGCTAGGGACGCATAGAGAACAGAAACACGACGGAGTTGATTTTGAGATCAATTTCACCATCCTTGAGCAGGAGCAAAAAACTTCAGCACGAAAGATACTTGAGGCGTCCTGGATAAACACGACCAATCCAGCTATGAACCGCACGGAAGAATGCCTTGTAATCACCCGTGATATGAGTCAGTATATAAAACTGTTGCTTTGATGGGTATACTGCATTACTAGCCTATGTGCTTACTGTACCGTTGCTCTTCACCTGTTCATCTAGTGGAATACATATAATAGAAAAAAGTGAAGTATGTTAAACGTTGACTTTGTGCTTGATGCGATTGAAATCTAGGTCTGACAATTTTCTCTAAAGAAGTGATGGAAGTGTTTGACTGATTGCATTGAAAACAACTTTGACCTTTCCAGGCTCTGACGAAGACGACCTGCCAAAACGTTAGTTGTTTCATTGGAATAAAGTTGATTTAACACCTCGTGCCCGCTTAGAAGAAGAAAAATAAGAATGAAAGCGTGCGGCGTTTGTGAAACACAATTGAATTTTAAACGCTACATCGGTATAAAAAGGTTTATAAAGCGGTTACGTAGAGCTGTAGCCAGAGATTTCAGCTTTTCAATGATCGCTAGCACTCCTATAAGAAGTTCCTCTCCAGCGGATGATGTCGATTATTCATTTGTTCCTGAATCGAAACGAACAGCATTTTCTTTGTGCGAGCCCCTTCTGCAGGAAAAAGATTAATCACTAAGTTCATAGCAAAAATTCGAAAGCTCACTTTTTTATAAAAGTGCATTTGTTTTTTGAAAATGCCTCTACACAGCCTGTAACAGTGGGAATAAAAGTCCGTTTCACACGTAGGGCACGCATTTCCGTTTTTGATTTAAGAGGGACTATGTAGCCTAAGCCTATGCACAAAAAAAATATGTTTGTTTAGATGAAATCTTGGAATAACACAGACATAAGTCATACCACAATTGTCAAAAACGAAAAAAAAACCTTGAATTGTTTGACAAAAGTCGCTTGTTACATGTGGATTGCGCTGCGCGATCGATCAACCGCGCAGTTAATCCTCGGCTATCTACATACCATAGCCGACAAGAATTGCGCGCTGAGTGTGAAACTTGATTTGATTTTCCCTGCTACACCGCATTAGAAAGGTCTTTCCAGAAAACAAGCATAATGAAGGATCACTGAGATTTACGTTATCAGCGTGTTACTCAGTAAAAAAGTGGTGTCCAGCAAAGAAGGTTCAAATAATGCTTTCCTGTATCAGAAAAGTGCCAAAGATTTTTCATGGGTGCACCCTCGATAAAACTATGACTTTTCTTCTATTCCAAAAGCGATAAGAGCTCACTGAGCTCTGTGGAGCATTGGACGATGACATTCTACTTACTCACTCAGCGGTTTGATAAGACGTTGTTGATGCAAAGACTAAGTATGAAAGACAGATTTGCAGATTGCCCTTGTTGGACAAGAGCCAGTATTATTTGCTCGATCAGTTACCGAAAACATTCGTTATGGTGTGGAAGTCACGGAGTCGGTAAGTGCATAATACTTCCGTTGCGCATGAAACTACTGCGATCCATCGATTTATTCACAACTGTGATGATTCGTTTAGTTTTAGTGGCTATAGAGGCGTCCTGACCCCAAACTTGAGACAAATAATACGATTGAGACGCATACAATAAAATTCACACCTGGCAAATCTGCCTCAAAGAATGATTGTTATGCTGCGCCTTGCCGAATAGCTTTGTAGTTTTAAGCCTATAATACCTCCGAAATGTAATCAGTGCGGCTAATTTTGCATAAAATGTCCATTTACAATAAACATTATAATGTCAATGGCTGTGGTCGAGCGACTAGTTATGTTAGGCGCGTCTCTACGCGGACTTGCGCCCACCGTCCCTAACACTCTCCGGCAACCTATAACAAACGCTTTACGAAACGTCCAGTCCGGCTGTTCTCGCGTTTGCAAGGAGAAGTGATCTACCAGTCTTCTAGGACGTTAGTAGAAAAAATCAAAAACTCAAGCAAGAGAGGAGACGAATTAAGTGCTAGAAGTATTGGAATAGATGCATTAGAAAGAAAACTGTGACAGAAGTCAAATTAAGTGACAAAGTGAAAGTTTAATATTGAGATAAAAATTAACTCATGTATGATCGTCTATTTACGAGGAATTTAGGAAGTAGTCAAAGCTCGCAGAACTATCAAACGCTCATGGATTTATTATGCAGACTACGATGAAATACGAAACTAACGTTGGCGAAAAGGGCAGTCAGATGTCTGGTAGGGGTTACAATTCTCTTATAAATTTGCAGTAAGATTGATAGAGTTATAGGCGGTCAAAAACAACGGATTGCTATTGCAAGAGCATTAGTTAGACAGCCAGCAATACTTCTACTTGATGAGGCAACTTCAGCTCTCGACACGGAATCCGAACATCTCGTGCAGGTTTGCAAGATACCGTTGTCCACCTTCCGTTGCTGCTGTTTATAATTTCTTAATAAGATACAATCGACGAATTACTTTCGACATCTAAGCGTTTAGTAAATTTGAGTGTTCTTTCAAATAATGTTCAATAGGTCTCCAAGCTCTCAACCTCAATAAAATTTTGAGGATGCGCCATGCGTTGACTTTATCAGACATCGCTAACACCATCAGAAGGACGTGACATTTTTACGTGTCATACTTCTTCTTAGTGGTTGTAGTACAAAAAAGGTTTTTTCTAGAGTTCTTACGATCTGTTGGTAGCTTACGATATAAAATGTTATGGCATACGTCCTTTGTGGAGAGAAATCTTCTCAGTAATGTAACACTGCGATGTTTGTGCGTATAATCAAGTTGCAAATTATTAATGGACAGAATTTATTAGATCACTTAGGGTTTTACATGTACATTTGATAAGCTACCAAGTGGCTGCAATAGGTGCACAAAAAATTTGTGTTCAAAACAAAAGCACTGTAAAAAGTGAGGTTTTAATAGGACTCTTACTTTTGAGCGCGTGGTGCAATAATTAGAGGAGCGCTCCGATACACAAGTGATTTACGGCTCGATTCCGCGTTCAAAGCTCACCATGCTGTCGATCGCTCCGTAGTCCAAAAATTAGTATCAGGCTTGTGTGAGAAGATAACAGCACATTGACCACATATATCAGCAAGCCCATGCAAATCGTTGTAAGAACAGGGTATGCAATCAGTCTTTCAAACGGTGCTTAATGAAGTCGAATGCATGGCGTATCCCTTACGAAATGCAACGCTAAGATCCCATATATATATCATATATATATATATATATATATATATATATATGTACATGTATGTACTTATATGTATAGTATATAGTTTGTATGCATATGTATAGATGTACACATATACATATATATGCATACATATGTTACACATATGTATATGTAATATATATATGTATTATATATATATATCACCATTTGTCAATTGTCGTCCCGTTGATCGTCGAGTGACTCGAGCGGGCACCAGCAACACTTCCATTTTTCCCTTTCGCGTGCAAGAGTAGCCCAGTGGGTCCCTCCTACTCTAAGGATTCGCTGAACATCATGTCTTTCTTCTATCGCTTTCGTGAAGAAATCGGACCATCGTATCGCTGGTCTTTCTGTAGAGCGCTTGATGTGCCGAGGAATCCAGTCGGTAACGGCTCTCGTTCATTAGTTGTCGTTGAAGCGCATCACGTGTCCAGCTCACCTCGTTTTCGAAATCCTGGCGTGTAGAACGGCGTTTTTGATCTTCGATCGTTGTCGCAGGTCGGAACTTCGCATCCTTTCTCTCATTTGCAATATACGGGATATTCCTAGCATCGACCTTTTGACTGCACGTTCAATAACGCCAAATGATCTTTCATCCTGCTTACGTAATGACCACGTTTTTGCTGCATACGTCTGAGCAGGGATAATTGTCGAGTCGAAAAGGTGAGCACGGAGTCGGATGTTCTTGGTCCTCTTCACTACATCCTCGATGCTATTAAACGTTTCCCAAGCCGCTCCTTTCCTCCTACTCAGCTCTGGAGCTAGGTTGTTCATCATATTGATTTAACGACCTAGATAGACGTAACTGGAGCATTCGGAGATTGTCGTTCCGTTGAGCGTGAATGGGGCATTCGAAACCCATCCGTTCTTCATGAACATCGTTTTCGATAGATTTACTTGAAGACCAATTCTTCCACGGGCTTGTCGAAGTCGATCAACATTCGTTCTGCTTGGTTGATGCTTGGTGTTATGAGGACGATATCATCAGCGAAGCTAAGGTGATTTAATTGTCGACCGTCGAATTTTGCTCCCATATCGTCCCATTCTAATGTTCGCATGACATTTTGGAGGGTGGCAGTGAATAATTTTGGCGAAATTGTATTGCCTTGTTGAACCGCTCTTCTTACGTCAATGGTAATATTTTTGTAGAATGGCGATATTGTGGTCGTGAAATCTTCATAAAGCTCACAAAGGATCGTTGAGCACCGAGTAGGGACACCCTGGTTGTCCAGAGCCTCTATAACCCACTGAATCAAAGGCTTTCTTCAAATCGATGAAAGTGAGATAGAGCGGTATTTGTACTCTCGTGAAACTTCAATAAGTCTCTGTGATCGTGTGGATGTGGTCTATGATACTTAATCCTTTTCGGAACCCTGCTTGTTCGCATGGCTGCCCCTCGTCCAGTGTTCTGTCAGTCCTATTTAGGATGACTCGAGTGAAGAGTTTATAGATAACGGACAGCAAGCAGATGGGGCGATAATTGCCTATGTCGTGAAGGTCTCCCTATTTGAACAACAACACGGTCTTGCTGGTTTTCCATTGAATGGAAAATAAATGAATGAATAAGACCCTCAGCTGGGCGCGCTGTTCGAACGGTTACGAAGAATAGTGTGTGTTACAATGTAGATTGAGGTTAATTAAGTTCTCATAGGAACATTATGATCAAAAAACGTTTAGATACCACTGATGAGACTCCTGTATGAATACTTTTAGCAATATTAATGCTAAAGCGTTCAAAATTCTTGCCTTTTTCAAGCAAAAAAAACCGCATCCTTATAGAAAAGAATGTATATCCAGGTGTTATTGAACATTTTTTCTATATCTTCTTAATGTTTTTGTAGTCAATCGATGGCTTGAAAAAATTTCATTTTGAGACTAAGCTTCTTGTATAAAAGATTTCCATTCTACGTTACACTAATAAATAATAGATAACGTTGTGCAATCGCAGTCTAATTTTTCTAATTCATAGCGGATTTCTTGGAATTACATAATTAGATTTTGGTCCACATGAAGTTTTTGCTATGATAGAATTAAATTTTCATTTGAAGAAATACTGCACACATGTTTACATAAAAATAACGCTCAACTTTCTTGAAAATACTTACTTTTGGAAGCAACTTCTGTCGCATGCAGTCGCATTTTAAGGATTGTACTCGTGAAGTTCCTTATTTTTTGAAGAAAAAGACCTGTTCCACTAGATTATCAGTAATTCTTCGATAGCTGAAGCTGATTCGAAGTAAATTTGAACGTTCTTTTCAATTTGTCAAATGGCTTACTTTTTGCTCTTTAACAGTTGAAAAAGAATTTTGTTTCACATTCAAGAGTTTTTCCCGGATAAAGTTTTTTTTTCTATAGACAATCAATAACCAATCGATAGCGCAGATCTTAGCGATTCCAAAAACGTAGAAGATTTTTGGAGAAGACTCCTTTGAGCGCTGAACAGTCAAAAGAAGATTGGGTTTCGTACTCTAAAAAGTGGGGATTTTGCGATATTGGCCCCAAGTCACCGCGCTTTTTGCAACATATCGATTAATAGCGAAGCGTAATCTTTTTCTTTTGACTGTTAAAATATAGTGAGGGTGTCTTTCTGAAAACAAAGTAGCCACGGGAATCGTCGAGACTTAGGCTATCGAACATTTATAAAAGTCTAGTGGAAAAGCTTCGTTCAGTGAGAAATGCCTCAGTGTGTAAGATCATTTCATTTCTATTGTTAGAGCGCATTAAGGAAGCCATTCTCAAAGAAAAGTGAACTTTCAAAATCCTCGACATTTCAGCTATCGAACGTTCTATTAGAACTCCTCGAAAATCAGAAAAAGCGTTTTTCCAGAAGGTCGAAACAGGATGACAACATCGAAAGAGATCCGAATTTGCAACAGCTCATATTCTTTAGATTGTCACAAAGCTCTAAAGAGGCCTTTTCAAAAACTAAGTACTTTTATATAACCTAGAGAATTAAATGGTGAGCAAAAACACGGCCTCAGGAGGAAATCGAACCCGCGTTTCATCCTATCCGGGGACGCGTGCTCTAACCACTACACCACCGAGGCACATTTGCCCGACCACTCATTATAAGCAGTAGAAATACTTTGATTTCAGAGTAGTATATACAACAATAGCTGTCAGCTTAACGGGATTTATAAAGCGAAATCGCATATCCGACCAAACCTGTTAAAGGTTGGTGGCTGATTGCTAACATAGAGATGTTGAAGAGTGGGTGGTCAAGCAAACGTGCCTCGGTGGTGTAGTGGTTAGAGCACGCGTCCGCGGATAAGATGAAACGCGGGTTCTATTCCCGCCTGAGGCCGTGTTTTTTGCACACCACTCAATTCTCTGAGTTATATAAGTAATCGCTATCTAATAATTGTTGATCGCTCATGAAAAAAAATTTTATCCGGGCTAAAAAACAAACCATATGCGAAATAGAATACGCCCTTCAAATTCACTTGATTTAAGCTGTCGAATGATTACCAAAAAGTTCTACAAAAGCAAGCAATCGTTTTTGCCAAAGGGCTCAATCATGATGTAAAGAACGAAATAGAACCATATCTTTTCTTCTCATTCTCGCATACCGTAGCTGTGAGTCAAAAATTCGAATAAAATTACACATTGATTTAAGAAATGCGAATTTGGTGGGCACTTATAATCAAAAAATAATTGAAATTATCGATGAAGTGGGATCGCATGCAATAAGCAGCACTACTTTTGACAAACTGTTCCTTATTTCCCTATTTTTAGCCAGTATGATGAACTTTATATACTTTATGTGGTACATATCCGTTATCCGTACCCTTTTTCGACCTCTTAAGAAAACGTATTCTTCGGTCGCTTCTAGTGACCAAGTAATCATTCGATAGCTTAGATCAAAAATGAATGGTCTATTTCCTTCCTGAAAAGGCTCTATTACTGCGCTGAAAGACAAGAATTAAATTTCGTTCCATATCCAAGCATTTCTCGCTGATTGAAGCTTCTTCTTCAGACATTGACAATCAATCGATAGAGCGAATCTTAAAAATTATAAAAACGTATTTGATTTTGGAAAAGGACTTCGTAGTGCTCTGTCACAGCGAAAAGAAAATTGAACTTCGCACAATTGTATTATTTCCGTTATACACACCTTCTTTCGACCCTTCAGAAAAAAGGAATTTTTTGTTCGTTTTTAACGTCCAGGTAGTCCTTCGCTAGCTTGAATCTAAAGAATTTGAGCGCTTTATTTTACCTTTGAAGTCGTTTCACTACTGCGCTGAAACATAAAAAAAATTTAAAATTTGTTTCTCATCCGATTATTCCTCGCTGAACAAAGCAGCTTGTTTAAACTTTTAAAATCTAATCGATGGGTCAAATCTCAAGGATTACAACTCTGCCTTTGGTTTCTAAAACGATGTTTTTTAGTACTCTGTAACAGCAAAAGAATATTGGGTTTCGCACTCGGAGCGTAGCGTGTGCCTTGTCCTGAGAGGCTTTTTCAAAACATGCTTGTAATATCGCCAGAAAATCTGTAGACCGAACGTGAGCTTCGTTCGTTGACCTTCTTGCACAGACATTCGGTTTGTGACACGCCATGCCTATTTAAAAACATGACTGCATCTTCTTCAGTGCTTGGTAAAGAATAAGGGCTCATAGCTGAGGGAACTCGATGAAAACCAGCAGAAGACAACTGAAAGGCATTGATGTGCAGTGGACTGGTGTCGCCTGTTGCGTAATTTTGCTCACATACAGGTAAAAGAGTGTTGACTTAGCGCCAATATGGCAAAATTTTATCCACTTACCCCCAAAGCCTTGTGGCTTGAAGCCGACGTCGCGCGGTGCGGAAGTTATTATTCCTTTATGCAGCTACAGCCAACAGAAAGTCTTTTTCTACAAACCAAAAACACTATCGAAATCGACGTAATTTGATTTATGGAATGATAAGTGAAGGTCTAAAAGAAAAGCTTTGCTCAGCAAGGAGTGTTTGAATGAGAAACAAATTTCATATTTGCTTATGTAGCGCGATAGTGCAGCCTTAATAAAAACAACGTACACTATTGAAACCGTTGAGATTAATCTAATTATATGGTTGTTTAACTTGAAAAATGAGTAGAAGTTGCGCTTTTTTCAGAGGATCAAAGAAAGACGCAAATAACAGAAGTGATCGAGTTTTGTCAAATTCAATCTTCTTTTGGCTGTTATAGCGCTGCGATAGATCTGTTTCAAAAGCCAAGAACATCATCAGATTTATCAAGATTTGATCTATCGAATAGTTATTATAACTTTGATGACAAACTTCGGTCAGCGAGAAATATTTGAATGAGAAAGAAAATTTTTACTTGCTATTTTAGTTCCACGGACCTCCCTCTTTGAGGGATCCCTCCCGGTTAGTCGCGAGGGCACGTGGCGCGTCCCCAGGTGATGGATAGGGGAATAAACGTGAACCAAAAGCGACCGTGTGCTTCCCAGAGATGCAAGTGGATTCAGGGGGTGAGTGCCTGCTTCTGCGGCAGCGATTTGACAAAAACTCTATTTTCACGAGTCAAGCCGACCAAAAGCCTGTAATCAAACGGCTCGGAACTACATGGGAGGCGATTAGGAGTCGCCTCCAACAAATAAGCTCCTCCCGCTCCTCCGAGAGAGACTGGCAAGCCACTCGTGAGTACCCAGCTTCCACGTTTAGAGCCAGGCAAGCTATACGTTGGGTATCAAAATGCCACAAAACAGCAACAAATATGGGCCTCATTTCCCTGACCTCGAAAGAGACCCTGGTACGGCAGCGCCAGTTAGGACGAGTACGGAGAAGCTACTAAAATCTCAGGACCAGACTAGGCTGCCAAGATCGAAATGGACTAAAATGACGATCTGTACCTACAATGCAAGAACCCTTGCTCAACAATCCGCTGTAGAAGATCTATTGATTCAAGCAAGAAGAATAAGGTACGACGTCATTGGCCTGGCTGAGACGAGAAGGCGCCATCCTTTTCACGCTGTTTATGACACCGGAGAAGGACTGTCCCTTGGAACATACGATAGCAGAGGTGTCGGCGGCGTTGGCGTCCTCGTCAAATCAATTTGACCTTGAACACTGATTCGTTTGAACAACTAACAGCCCGTATCGGACGATTACGGTTGGAACGGTGTGGTTCTATGCCGGCTTTGAACATCTTCGTTGCTTACGCACCAACATTAAGCTATGACGAAGACGAAGTCGAAGCGATCTATATGGACCTCAAAAAATTCTTCAAAGAAGATCATACATTCTTTAAGGTCATTGTCGGGGATTTTAACGCAAAAACTGGACCTAGAAGAACGTCTGAACGTCACATAGGGACTCACGGACTAGAATGGAATGAAAAGGGTGAGAAGTTATCTGAGTTTATCATGACGACTCAAACCATCCATGGTAACTATCAATTCCAAAAGCCTCTTTCTCAGCGATGGACGTGGGAGTCTCCCAGTGAAGAGTACCATAACGAAAAAGACCACATCTTAGTAAATCGAAGGTTTTGCCTGACCGATGTCGTTGTTGTTCCTAAGTTTTACACGGGATCAGACAATCGCCTCCTTCGCGCCACGTTCCGTTTTTCGAGGAGAGGAGAGAAAGCCGCTAATTCAAACAACGAAGTCCCAGAACTACCATAAACTGGGATGTATTCAAATCATTAGTCGGCTCTTGGGAAAATACCGTCGTCGACAACATTGACGAAGAATACGATCGAATATCTTCACGTTAGCGCGATGAAAGTGGAGAGTCCTAAAGTCACGAAGAGACGCTTGTCGCCGCAGACACTTGAGCTGATACGTCAACGTGGATTCGCACGAGCTACAGGCAACCGAAACCTTACGTCCGAACTTGCGAAACGCTGCGGAGAAGCGATAAAAGAAGACCTCAACGAGAGAAGAGCAGCAGTTATGGCAGAAGCTGCAGAAGCTAGGAAGAGCATTCGCAAAGCCCAGCGAGGCTTCGCCAACTATAAGACCAAGTGATGGCACTCCGATACCCTGACGGGACACTGACAGCTTCCAGAAGGGCTATGGAGAAAATCATCCACCAAAGCTACTCGGATCTCTTCGCTAGCCATGTCCTCTTACCGTCATATAAATTGAAAGAGGTCAAATATGTCGTTCCACCGGTCCTCCCTTCCGAAATCCGACATGCTATGTCGTCGGTGAAGAACAGAACAACACCCGGTTCAGACAGGATTAGACCAGAACACCTGAACACTGCCGCCAGTTCTCAACACACTGGCTCGGCTCTTTACTCGCTTCCTGTCAGAATGTAAGGTCCCTATTCAATGGAAAACCAGCAAGACCGTATTGTTGTTCGAAAAGGGAGACCTTCACGACATAGGCAATTATCGCCCAATCTGCTTGCTGTCCGTTGTCTATAATCTCTTTACGCGAGTCATCCTAAACAGGATTGACAGAGCACTGGACGAAGGACACCATGCAAACAAGAAGGGTTCCGAAAAGGATTTAGTACCATAGACCACATCCACACGATTACAAGACTCATTGAAGTTTCACGAGAGTACAAACAACCACTCTGTCTCACTTTCATCGATCTGAAGAAAGCCTTTGATTCAGTGGAAACAGAAGCGGTTATAGAGGATATGGATAACAGGGCGTCCCTACTCGGTACATAATGATCCTTCGTGAGCTTTATAAAGATTTCACGACCAAAATATCTCCATTCTACAACAACATCACCATTGACGTAAGAAGAGGGGTTCGACAAGGCGATAGAATTTCGCCAAAACTATTCACTGCCACCCGACAAAACGTCATGCGAACATTAGAATGGGACGATATGGGAGTGAAAAATTGACGGTCGATAATTAAACCATCTTCGCTTTGCTGACGATATCATTCTCATAACACCAAACATCAGCCAAGCGGAACGAAGGTTAACCGATTTCGACATCGCCTGTGGAAAAATTGGTCTTTAACTAAATCTATCGAAAACGATGTTCATGAAGAACGGATGGGATTCGAATGCCCCATTCACGCTCAACGGAACGACAATCTCCGAATGCTCTAGTCACGTCTATCTAGGTCGTTAAATCAACATGATGAACGATTAGCTCTAGAGTTGAGCAGGAGGAAACGAGCGGCTTGGGGAACGTTTAAGAGGTTCCAAGATGTAGTAAAGAGGACAAAGAACATCCGACTCCGTGCCCACCTTTTCGACTAGACTATTATCCCTGCCCTAACGTATACAGCGCAAAACCTGGTCGCTACGTAAGCAGGATGAAAAATCAATTGACGTTATCGAAGGCGCAGTCGAAAGGTCGATGCTAGGAGTATCCCCTATCTCGCAAATGAGACAAAGGATCCGAAGTTCCGACCTACGTCAATGATTAAAAATCAGAGACACCGTTCTGCACGCTAGGATATCGAAATTAAGGTGGACCGGACACGGTGATGCGCTTCAACGACAACCGATGGACGAAAGCCGTTACCGACTGTTTTTCTCGGGACGTCAAGCGCTCTAAAGGACGATCACCGACCCGTTGCTCCGATTTCTTCACGAAAAGCGATAGAAGGAAGGTATGATGCCCAGCGAATTTCTAGTGCAAGGAGGATCCACTGGGTCACTCTTGCACGCGATAGGGAAAAATAGAAGAGTTGCTTGTACCCGGTCGAGCCACTCGACGATCAACGGGACGACAAGTGATGCGGGTGATTACGTTCAATAATAGAGTCTTTCTGAAAATCAAGTTAACCCACTGAAATTTTTTGAATTTATGCTGTCGTTTGATTATCTAATCTCTGAAAATGACTGACAATATAAGCTTTTTTGAAGGGTCGAAACAGGGTACGGATAACTACCCTTTAAGAAATAAAGTACTTAAAAATTGAAAGAAATAAAAGATAAGTTTGATTGAAATTATGAATAAGTATAAATAACTTATCATAGAATATTTATTAAGGACTCTGAGTATGGCCTTTTCGTAAATACTTGGTTTTCCTATTGGGATGTGGATTATATATGGAGCTATCACGTTATTTGCAATAAAAATAACCCTATTAAAGTCTGTGTTATCACACTAGTCCAATAGTGACACAGAAATCACATTATATATATAATATATATATATATATATATATAATATATATATATATATATATATATATATAGAGCTTTGTTTTACACAACCCCTTACAATGGTCTGCAGTGCGGATCACAGCACTTCATGAAGGTGCATCGAGACAATGCTGTTTGCGAATCAAGGCAAGGACTACGCGTGTGCTCAAGGTTATCCATAACCACTCCGCCACCCCCATCCACCCTTGAATATCCTGAATACAACTGAGTTTCTAATACTGAGCAATAATTATGTAGTAACACAAACAATTAGAATATTGATGTTCTAGTCAGAAGAAAATTATAAAAGGAAAGCTGGGAAGAAATTTTTTGTTGTTAAGGAAGCCATCTATAAAAATCTGGACGGTAAAAGTGTAATAATGATAGCACATCGACTATCCACTGTTGAAAAAAGCGGATAAGATTATTGTCATCAACAAGGTTAGTGGTAGTCTAGATCACAGCGATTTTCATCAAGTTACATTCTTTACGAATCTATTGCTAGGGCAAAGTCGAACAGATAGGGAAACATGACGAACTTCTGCAACAACCTGGCACCTATGCAGCCTTGGTGACGAGACAAATGATAGGGCCGCAACCAACTCATGTGAACCTAAGCATACCATCACAACCAAGGTACATCATGACCATACCTCTTGCCAAGTTGACTGAAAAACGAATAGTTGCTTTTTTTTAATATTAGCTCGCTCCATAAGTTCTGGCACTAGAGCAAGATACACCAAATTCAAGCAGAAGTAATTCAAAATTGCATAACTTTGATAGCGCTCAATTGCGCATTTGATCTTGCGCGCCGCTTCATTAGCACTTTCCTCCTACGAGCCATTCATGTATGAGTAGCGAGCGAATTTGCTCCCACGACGGCTTCATCTTACAGCAAGTATAGATAAGCAAATTGTATACCCAAATGTTCGCAAGAAAATGCGCAGTTGAACGATTATTTTGGAATAATGCAATTTTATTACTTTTTGCTTAGTAAATTTAGTGTTTATCACTTTAGTGCCAAAACTTATGGAACGACCTAATAAATTGGAAAACTCACTTTCACTAAAACTCGGGTCATGAACAATAATAAAGTGTCTCACAAACTATCTCTTATTTCTAAAAACTTGCCAAGTGCCGTTGTATCTTCTTCAGAACGATGTCTATGACGGATCGCCTTCTTCAGAGTTAGGCGTACTATACCTTACTGAATCTAATTGTTAGTATTTGCTAATGTAGTGAATCTATTGCAAAATCAGTTCAAATGTTTAGCTATTATATAAAACTCCCCACTCAACTTTTTGAAATAGGAACGGTCACCGGTGCCATAAGTAGATATATAAAAATGTTATAAGAGTGATACGCTAAACCTGAATCTACGGTGAGAGTTGAACCCGCGTCTCAACCCTTCGTGAAATGTCCACATAGCTATCAGGGTACTGGGTCAATGCCACTATGTGCTTATTACCAAACCCGTTGAAGGTTGGTTTTTGACATCTCCCGTACACTGTGTTACGTAAAAAATGATAGTGGAACAAGAACCCCAGTAGTGCACTGATTAGCAAGCGCCCCGGAAAGAGTGAGACGCGGCTCAACTCCCGCCTGAGCTGCAGAGCTTTCCATATCACTCAACAGATTTACGTATATAATTTTAACATTATAACAGTGCTAGAAGAGTGGGAAGATAAAAGAATACTTGCACGTCAACGGTGTGTTGTCACACACTATGAATAATGAGCCCTTATACTAGAAATCGGTCTGAAGTAATGTGCCATATCATTTGCGGTGTCCAAACTCTTTCTTTCTAATTAATTCCTGGGTTCTTTGAATTTACCCAAAAAGCTTCAATGGTTTTCCACTCCGATGTACTAAATTCGTTTCCCAGGATTCTCACTAACACTTCGGAGTCCTTATCATTATGTTTTCTGTCCTGAGTGAATCAAGGGAAATACTTTTCCAACTTTCGACTTTCTCTCTAGGTGTTCTTTTTTACGGTCAGGACATGGTCTGCACAGCCCATGTATTCGTCACCACATTGTTTATAAGAGATTAGGAAATTGTGCCTAAACTCAGGCAGTTTCCATCTCTAACGTTAGGACATATCACGCAGTTCACTGTTCAAAATAAGCTGTCATACAGGCACTTCCGAACCAAAAGGCGAGGTAATGTGTTAAGTAGAATTTCTGTAAGTCCCACACAGTTTCTTATTACTACTGCTTTTTAGACACCTGTTAATAGCGGCCCTTTTTCGTATGTTATAATAGGTAGTTTTTAATAATCTGATAAGATGTTTTCGAGCCTTTTATGAGATCTGGTACGGCACTGTATAAGCAGGAGTATATCCCTCTGCGAGGGATCGGGGCGAAACCGAAAAACATCATGCTACTGAAGAGCATGCAAAAGCGAAACAGCAGCTGTGTAGTACTGCATAAGTGTCGTACCAGACTTCATATAAGGCTCAAAACTAGTCATCATTTTATCAGATTATCAGGTAGTTTTTAAGTTTCCATTTGAGTATGATATACCTTTTTTCCTTAAAGGGCTTATCTCTCCTTTTTTGATCTAACCTTAGCAGCTGTTCTTTCCTAGTTATTTGAGAGTCCCAGCAAAAGCAGTAATTGCTTTTGCTTGGATTTACTACTATATCGTGACGTAACTATTTTTCAGTGAGTTATTTTTGCATATTCAAGAATGAAAGCCAATTCTTTCTAGGTTTTTCTCATGTTAACTTGGTTATACTTTGATCGTTCATTTAACTGTTCAAAGCAGTTGTCTATCTCCTTTTGTGCATAGAAAATAGGAAAGTGTCTTACTCAGTGTTTAGGTGGTCAGGAAATTTTACGCAGGGTAGAGAGTTTTCAATGGAGCAACAACTAATGCCAAGCCTTGCCATTGCCTTGATGTATACAGTGAAGCCCCTATACTCAAAAATCCTCTATTACTCTGCCGTGCATACATAGATGATTGTCTTATCATCTGCTGTACACAAAAGGAGATAGACAAATAACTGAATTCTGGCAGGTCGCCGAAACGTCATCCCAGCTAGTACTGCTACCATTCTACCACCCTCGCGTCAGCTTATCAAGATAAGTTTCTTGATTTACACATATCAGTTGTCAGCATAGAGGATCGAAAGCACGCTAGGGTAAGACGCCATAGTCAGACGGAACAAGCCCAGGTCTTGACGCCATTGCTAGAAGCGACACGCTCTATTGTCAGACACTACACGTTGGGCTAAAGACGCAGAGATTTGAGTCCATGGCTCCGAAAATTGAGTTCGCATGAAAATAATCTAAGGAGAACTGGCTCCTATTCGTAAAGATCCAATACACCTTTCTTAAGTAGCTAGATTACGTATTGATATTGATAACCGAACGATAGAACATACTTGTTCACACCTCTCTTATACCTTACACACGGTAAAGGCACTTATCCGCAACATGTAGTGAACCGTTACAAATGTTTATAAGGGAAAAGAAGAGAGGGAGTCACTGCAATTGCCGCAACAAACAACCACTCTACTCGCTGCGAAAGAACAGCCACTGGTTGGATTGATAAGGAGAATGAAAGAACTTTGTTAATTTATGGAAATAGATGACTACGTGATAGGCCCTAACGATAGGGAGGACAACTGTGTGACTCCAGATAGAATTTACCTGATATCTTGTAAGATACAAGGTGATGAATATATAGACGAAACGGTAGGCCACTTTGTATCGTCACAGAAGAAGACTTAGGTGGAAAGTTGAGAGTCGACATACACAAAAGAAGTGATATGGCACCTTATCTTAGATTGATCTTCTAGTCTGACTAAGGATCATAGCTACGTGTGATGACACATCGGTAACTTTTCCCATATAAGTAGTTGCGTATGGTCTTTTATGATAGCTAGACATTTGAATTGATTTTGCGCAAGATTTTCGTTGCAATCACGAAATAGTAACTGAATATTCAGATATGATGTAGCATGATACGTCTAGGCTCTGAGGAAGGCGAAGTCACCGAAACGTAAAACATTGTTTTGAAAACGATATACCAATACTTACGCTTCTATCTTTGCCTCAGGGTAAGCAAAAGCGACAACTCAAGCATATTAGTGGCCTGTTTTGGTCATTGACCACATTGTTAAGGAATCCTTTTTCACATACAACATCCAAGACATCAACGAGGTCTTCTTTCAGAGCTATTAGTGTGAATAGTGGGCGATATTGTGCCACCCCACTACTATCTACAAGTCTGACATATTCAGCAAGCAGTGTGACGTCACGCTAGCTATTATTACCATTATTCCGATCTGTGGGATGGAGTGTAAAGTTTAGTATAGAGAAGAAGCTTATTAGTTTGTTGTTGTCGTTGTTGTTGTTTGTATAATTTCTAATCATTCCAAGTTCCTTCCTGACTCTCTCGATTTTTTTTGTCGTTATCTTTTCAAATAAACATTTTTGTGATACTTGTAAATACAGATGAAAACAAAGGCCAAAATTACTGCCTTTGATTTGCTAAAGGAATTTTCAAAATTGGATTTGACATTCAATCTTTGCAGCGAGAGCCTAAGTTGCGTGTTATAGTCAATATGATTTTTATTGTTTGAATTATGATATAAGAAAATACTAAGTTCATAAAAAGTTCTTTAACATCTGCTTGAAATTCAAACTTATACACGAATTCAATCAAGAAAAGCAACATTATTCATCAAGATGAAGACCATCGTTATCCACGATTTTCTGCCAACAATCTGCAAGCTTCCGGATCTACTTAAATTGCCAATCCTTAGCTTTAAATCAAAAAACTACTAATATGCCTCTCCAACTCGATCAAATGTAATGTCTAGAATCGGAGTCTACGCAAGGAATGTTGCGTTGAACGAAAATCGGATTATAATCGGATACCGCAGCATTTGGACTGTAGGCTAAATGCGAAAGACCGCGATTCCCTCCAATTCAGCCAACTTCTTCGCAGCCTCTAAGAGACGACAAGTACCAGCCGGAGTGCATTATTGTTTGAAGGTCTCTCTCTGTTGGACAAAGCTTTTCTCTTAGACACTTGGTAACCATGCAAAAGCCTAATTCTCTGCGATTTCAGCGAGTTGCCTGATTTCTGCTGAAGAATTTTTTATTACGTTGTATCAGCGAAAATAAGATTATGTTTCACACCTAAGTTGCTTCAATTGCTGGTTTGGGGCGTCTATACATCTCTTCATTGATGGCTTACACGTCATGAGATAGCCCAAATTTCCGAGACATTGATGGTATAATCGGTTTTTGGAAGGTTATCATAGAATGCCGAAAGAGCGAAAAGAAGATCAAATATCCCACCTACAATGTTACCCCTACGCTTGGACGTCATAGGTGATTTGTCCGTAATTTTGAATAAATTTTATAGTCAGACGTATCCTTTCGTTACATGAAGACTGTATTATCACGGATAGACCTTTTACAAAGGTTTTTTTCTATATAACAGAGTGACTACTCCTTTTGAAACCCTTCATATTCGAGCAGTAAAAACACTTCCCTATAAAAAATAAATGAACTTTTAGCTCGTACTGCGCATTTGTATCGCCTGCATCGCAAGAATGTAGCGTGAAAGCAGATCTTTTACAACTCAATATCTTCAATAGAGGTCCGTGCGGAGGTAAACTCAAATATCTAGACTCGAGTAAGTGTACGATGGCGCGAGCGTTCATCACTGTGTATTGATACGGTACTTCTCCCCTCAGCACATATATTCAAAAAAAGTGGCATTTTGCTTTTTCTAGACATTTTAGTAGTTAGTCAATAGCTTAGCTCTCAAAAATTCTAAAGATACATTTTATTTCTTTGCAGTTCTTCGTATTAAGCTGTAACTGTGAACAAAAATGTTGTCACGCAAGCATCTTTCGATAAGCAGAGCTGCTCCTCAAAAATAAAGCAATTATACGACAGCACAATTTTCACACATTTTTATAGTGCTTTTGGATTCCCGAGAAAACTCTCTTTGCACTGCAGCACTGAAATTAAGATTGAATTTGACGTGCGGCGCGTATGCCTTCCACCGGTATGTGGATGAATATTGCAGCAGTGGCATCAAGCCGTCGTCGTTCAAAAAACCAGTTGATAGTACAAATCTCGCAGATTTCAATAGTGTGCTTGCTTTCTAAAAAGAAGTTTCTTCGCGAGTTGTGCTCAACAAGAATAAAACTGTGTTACACATCTGAGCTCTTGGGTCTTGTATAAAACTATGGAAGTGCAAAAACTAAGAGTTTTTTTTTTGCGATCCCGTTGTACAGCGCAATTACTATTGATGAAATGCCAACTTCAGTACGATTACGTAGGAAACCAAAACGTTTTGTTCTTTACAGAAGGTCGACTCGTATAGGCTGAATGAAAAAGCAGGTGATCGAGTAGAGAAAATCTTCGTTCTATCAAAGTAACACAAGAACTTCCAAACAATTTCATCACAAGAAGAAAAAAAATTTGATCAAATAACGAAAATAGCCCAATTCGCTTTGCGTTGCGTCGATTTCTATAGCTGTCTCTTGAGAGTTAATCTTGTTTGTGGTGTGAGGTTTGGCCTTGCCCAGCTGAAACAGCAAACGGACGCTGTCGACGAATCAATGCCGGATACTTCTCCTTGAACGTTTGTCGTAGGAGGTTTTCATGTAAATATTTCTAAGTTATTCCCTTGAATTTACAATAACGATACTTTGTGAAAGAAACATTAAATTTTGAATTTTTCGTGGGTTGTCAAGGAACTTTTTTGCTCAACCTAGTATGTTTAGAGAACTACACTGTTTGCAGCAGTCTATCGCCTAATCGAGAATAAAGAAATAACTTTTTATATGGAAACAAGCGCCGTCTTTATGTCTTTCTCAACAACGGTAGAAAGAATAACAACTTTTGGACCAACAAAAACAAGGTAAACAGCCAACGAGCGTAGTAGCAAACAATATTGTCATTTACAAAAAAAAAGCACTATGTTAAGACTAGTACGCGGATTAAACTTCAATGACACAGCCGTCCGTTTAAAACGATGTGTTACTGAAAACAGCAAAATAATCACCTCAGAGCATGCGTTCTACAAATTCTTTTGGAGTGATTTTTTGGATGTTCTATTACATAGACATTCAAAGGATATAACAATATCTTCCATTCGCCTATCTTGAGACTTCGCTGAAATTTCAATTTAGTCTGTTAAAATTATTGGTTATTATTGGGTTTCGCCAGTTTTTTTTTTAAATAATATCTTATCTTGGTGTTCATGTCTACCAGAGTTATGCTTGTAGATAAAGAGTCTGTAATAGCTCTTTTCAGGTCACTTAATTATTGTTGTATTAGCGTAATACCGGGCTATTTATTTGAGACATCATGTGATCTCGATTGGTGCCTGCTCTTGTTCTTTTTCTCGCACTAGCTCACCTTTACTTAACTGAGGTTCCAAATTTTACGACAGTAATTCCTTTCAAAGGGAGCTGCATCAGCCTGCGAGGATTCCACGAGTAATTTTTTAACGTGACCAGTGAGTTTAACCCTCTGAATAAGGTAGGGACACGGCGCTAGCTTCCGCCTGGCTCGCGAGCGACGAACACTCCGTAGTGGCTGAGTGGTTAGCGATGCTGCTGATATTGATGAGTATCTCGAGTTTCGATTTCGCTCTTCTATGGACGTTTTCACTTGAAAGTTTTTGCTGCTGTTTTTTGATTTCGGTTAGTAATGAAGGTACAGTCTTTAGACGTCTTCATAGAAAAAAAGCGCTTAGTTGGCCTTACAAATCTTTATTTTCACACAATACGGTAGATCTATGGGGTGACAATAGACTAACGCACAGGTTACGCAAAACTGACTGCTTTCTCTTTATATAATTTCTTTACAGAAAATCGTGCACTGTAAGAAATGTTTTCAGATCCGATTTGACTCAGCATCAGCGAATAGTATATATCGGAAAAAGCTGGGATAGTGCGTTGTCACACTGTGGATTTAGGTTTCGTACCAATAAAATAGTGAATTCTTAACAACTGAACAGTTTTTTTTTTTGTTATTATATTACGTATTTATGAGTGAAAAAACCTTCAACCACTAATCGATATCAAGAAGTCTGATGTAGAGCGTCCTGGAAAGGAAATTGAGCTAGTAAGCGTCTTCGCTAGTGAGCGGGCGAGGATCACTAACCAATCGCCATTACGGAATACTCGTGGCGTGTGTGAGCGAGTCGGACTAGCGTCGGGTCCCTGTCGTACCTAAAGGGTTCAAGACGAATCATATTTCGAAAAGTCATCATTTCATAAGTTTATATACATGGACGAGATTTTCTAGGGGGGCCCACGGTGAGGTAATACCGGAAAGAAATGTATGCGACAAGGAGTGTGACCATCGTCCGCTTGCATTTGTCGCCTCGAGAGTGCTTGCTGTCCGTTCACTGGAGCCAGTTCGTAATTGGTCATCAGCTGTGATGATTCGTCAAACGTTAAGTGATCGCTTTCCCTTCACACACCAAAAGTGCTGCAGCGATTGACGGTTTTTGGAGAGCTGTTCTTGAAGTGGAGTGAGAGTTTATTTATTTCTCTCTAGCGAGAGCCGTGAGATATCGCCTCACGGTTACGATTTTCTGTTCAGCATTTTGCGATTGTTAAACAAGTCGTGATCCTGGTAGCATCGTACGATCCACCCAACAATTTTCAACTTGTACGTCTTTTGCCACAGTGCTACCAAAAGCTGCAATCGTTAGCCCCGAAGGATCTCGAAATTTGTGTGTAAGGGATTATGTGCTCAAATTTTCATGGACTATCTTTTGAATTAGTTATTTTTTTGGAAGTTCTCGTTATAGTTCCAATTTTCAATAGTGAGTTTAACAATTCAGATGACCATCTGTCTCTGGCTGAACTGGATTGTTCTACGTTATGCCAAACTGGCTTGTACGCGAATTCGCTGACGCTGTGTGCATCAGTCTGTTGTAGGTTTGTTTTAATGAGGTAACGTTTCATGTTCTTGTAATCTTTACAGCTTCTTTTATTTTTGTTCTGGAAGCTTTTCTGTCCTCACCAGACTACTATGAGGCTAAAACATGGAGTAGTTGATACGACGATAGAGCATGTAGGGTATTTGCTGGATCGTTTCCTATGGTATGCAGTTTGCATCCGACTCCATATACATGGTAAGGTGAAGGATACATGTTTGGCCATACTAATCACTTCTGGAGCCTAGTGACTCACTAACTCTGTGTTGTCTGGCTTCTTGCATAAGCCTGGTGCCAATTTGATAACTGCACAGGGGTAAAGAGCTTGATTTTCCTGTGCGCAGATCGAACCAAATTAAATATAAGTTGTATTGCACGGATTCCCAGTAAACTACATATACATATGAGTGTAGTGAAGTCTGAATAGGTCGTCTAGCTCCGGCACTGATCCTCAAAGATGCGTATATGCATTCGACTTTTTAATGAGCGTCGTCATAAGTTATTGAATCATAGCTGCCCTTTCCAATATATTCGTTGAGTCCTGTCGTTCTATCGAGTCAGCCCTGACGCCTACTTTCATACAAACCTGGTACCAACTACCGACTCCGGTAGATGAAATGTCTAAAGCGCATGGGGAGCGTGACTCGAACTACGACCATCTGTGTGCTGCAGGGCGGCTCTCTAGCTTTTTGCTTTGGGGTGCGGTGCGCTACCTCCCTCGGGTATATAAATATAGCTTTGGTATGAGCCATAATAATGGCGGGCTATTATCTTTGCTTAATATGGGTGCCGGCGATCGGCGTAGCTAAGATGCTAGATAATGAATGGCTGCATGTGGGATGTGTTTTATGATTTATGTCCATTCCTGTCTTCCTTCAGGCGAATTGTTCAGCTCCGCTGTGTGCGGCAGTTCTGACCAACAGTCGTAGCCGGTTGTTCGATATCGTCGCTGCTCATGGCTCACATCAGCCGATAGCTTCCATTCTCCGTCTCTGGGAAGAAGTCGGTGAATATTGCACTAAAGCGGTCAGAATGGTTCGGCCAGATGTGTTTGTGTGGGATTATAGCTTAGGGCACTGGAGTTGTAAAAAACAGGCGTGTAGATCTGCTACCGTGAGTCTATTTGGCAGTTAGGAGCCAGTATATAGGCATTCAGTCACATCGAAAGGCGAACTCATAACTGAACGAAGACGATTATGCGATGGTTCATCCGTTAGGGTATTGATTGAACGTTGGTAGAGAGCTTCTTCTTGAAACTAGAAGGAACATGTCAAGCTAATTATTGTGATGTTGAGTTCACCAAACCGTCTGGTAGGACGGCTTTAGGCAAGTTCAGCGTCAAGAAATCCGTATTACATCGCTACCTCTATGAGTAAACTAGTTTCTCTCAAAAAGGAATATGTAGATTCTACTAGCTTTTATTTTACTTACTGAGGTTTTTTTTTTATAAGGATATGACTTGTTTTGAGACGATAGGTTTAGTACTTATATAGTCCCCCATTTTCAGTCCTATTGGGATCAGCAGTAGCACCACATCTCGGTTCCGTCGATCACTTGCAGGCTAAATAATCATCTAAAGAATCGACGACGAGTAAAAAAAAAACAATCACCCCCAAGGCGGACGACGGTATGACACTGACGTGGTGGGGACCGTAGTGGAGCTTGCGGCTTTTATAGTGATCATACCTTGCTATCGACCGCGCTTCTTACAGACCATAGACAAAGTTTTTTTCCAGCTAAAGTGTATATGATCATAAACTTATCTCAAAATTGAACACAGTTCCGTGCTGGAACTAGGCGCAACTGAGCTGATCCTAAGCAATACAAGTGAAGGAAGCATATTAGAGGTTTGAACCCACAATGTTGTAGAGCAAAACAAAGAATATTACTGAAACTATGACGGGGACCGATTTTCTTCTGAAAACCCTTGCAACATAGTTCTTTTTTTGTTCTAATAGAAATCTGTTTTTAAGTTTTACGTGAGCGTGATCGCAAAATTTAAACTCTTGAGTAACGCTAGCTAGAAGATCGAGCTCGACGTCTAGAACAGTAATATCATCTCTGGTAGTCGGCAGTCGTAGCTGAAATCTGATTCGACTTGGAAGATTTTGATTAATACTAATAATGAGTGGACGTCTTTGACTTACACTCAATTTTTTACTCACTGAATCATTTTTTATCTTAGGTGTATCATACTGAATACAGTACTGGATAGTATGTTCGCAATGTGATTTCGAAAGGACAATACAGGTCGAGAATTGATTCGCCGCCGTTACAAGAGAAGTCACCGACAGTTTAACACCTGCTTCCAGTAAAACTAGACTGTTACACCGTAACCTTGAAACATATCGGAAGCTGAACGGCACCTATTGTATTTTATAGTGCAAATCTTGACCTCTATATATTACTGTACTCTGCTTATCCCAAACAAATCTGGGAGCAGTCGGGTGCCAATTCACCGACTCCCGGAAGGATGGATGGCTTGGTGAGCCAGGAGCGCGAGATCGAACCGCCGACCTTGTGTGCGACGCAGAATACCTTGCAGAGGATAGACAATCACAAAACATCCAAATGCGCATTATTATCTAGCATATCAGCTGGATCGGCACCTTTAAGAAAGTTTGAGACGTATGAGGGGCTCATCCAAAGCCTATAGTACCCGAGGGAAGTCGCGACGCAATGCTAAGAGGCGCCCTAGCAGCACAAGATGGTGTAAAGGTTCGATTCACGCTCAAGCACATACAGACATTTCATCTCCGGGGTTCGTAGTTGCGTAACTCAGGTGTTGTCTGCAAGGGCCCAGGACTGGACTCGATCGAACGACAGGCCTCAACGAATACTTGGAAGCGTAGCTAATAATTCAAAACTTCCTAAAAGACGCTCATTAAAAATACGAATGAATATCGCATGATTTGAGGGATCAGTGCAGGAGCTAAACAAACTTTCAGACTTCCCCTACATCAATGGTATATGTAGATTGCTGGGACTCCTGGCAATAAACTTAAGTTTAATGGTCGATCTGCGCACAGGAAAATCAGCTCTATACCACTGTGCAATCATCAAAGTGGCGCTAAGGCTATGCAAGAGCACAAACACTGAGTTAGTGAGTTACTAGGCTCCAGAAAGGACTGTATGGTCTCAAATATGTATATTTCACCTTAATATGATATGAATGGAGTCGGATTGAAGATGTGAAATACCTCAGAAAACGATTAGCAAATCCCTACATGCTCTATCACTTATAAACTATCCAGTTTGAGCCTAGTAGTTGGTGAGACAGAAAAGCTTCCAAACGAAAGAACAAAAGAAGCTTGAAAAATTTACATAGGACATTTAAAAAACGTTCCCTAACTAAAACAAAGTACAAACAGACTGATGCAACACCGTCAGCCAAATAGCGTACAAGCAAGTTTGGCATACGTAGAACAATCCAGTTCAACAGAGACAGGATGGTTATCTGAATTGTTAAACACTATTAAAATCGGAACTAAATCGAAAACTTCCAAAAAATAACTAACAAAAGATAGTCCATGAAAATTTGAACCATATCACTTACCACAATTACCGAATTCTTCGTGGCAAACGATTGCAGCTTTGTAGCATGTGGCAGAAAGAAGTACAGTTAAGAAATTGTGTGGATGAATGTATGATGCATAGCAGGATTACTGACTTTTAACAATCG